>PNEQ01089534.1:0-74029 GCA_003012365.1 Medauroidea extradentata
AACAGAAACATTGTGTATTAAGTAATATGGGGTTCTAAGGTTGGCACCCCTGGTTCTAGGCCAACAGTAGACTGTAGAGATCTTGAAGGTACGAGACTGAAGAAGCATGTATAGTAATTGTAAAAGTACCGTAAAAACAAATGTAATATCAAGTGAGTTGTAGTCAAGTTATAATAAACACCTTAAGAAGATACAACAGAGAGACTTTACTTACTTAGCAGTATGTGTGCATGGCCAAATCATGCAATAAAATCTACACATATTTTATTTGGTCTGAATAAGAATGCACCCTTCTGTGGCCTAGTCATATTCAATGGCAAAGGTAATTAGTATTCTTGTGATGTGTTGCCCTAAAAGATGGCCTGCTTCTTCCAGACACCAACACCATCCCTGCTTATAGCTGAGGCGCACTGCCACTCAACCACTACTGTATATGATGCAGTACATGTGTGTCGTCTAACATTCTGTGAGCATGGCATGCTGTTCCCACGTGTATACTAACAGTGCATTACACTTCAGTATCCACACATTAAAAATAACATAAGTATTTGGCATATGATAATATGGTACTCAAACCAGATTTCAGATTTAATGTTAACTTTCTGACAGAGAGAAACAAAGCTATGGAAATGGATAGCAAAGATTTCACACTAAACTTTACAAAAACATTTAGCTCTAGTCACAAATGTTTCTGCAAACATAAAACACGTGTTCATGCATTAAAATATGTACATACGCAAGAGATTCATTTAGGACACGTGTAAATTAAAACAATCTGTACTAAGATGCTATCATTACAGAATATCACATTTATTTCTTTTTACTCTGTTACCCAAAGAGATTACAGTTTGTGAAAGTCTGTTAACAAATGACCGAAAGTAATGCTTAAAAATAGTGAAACATATTTGCTATTGTGAATAATCTTTATTTGAACACCTGTGTTAGTGACAAACACTAAACATTATTACATCATTCAATATGTTCTGTAAAGAAGCCCAGAACGTTTTGAAAATCTAGACATTTACAAAATATCTCTACCACAACCTGCTTAATGCTCTTCCATTGCTAGTTTTACAATAAAATTTTTAGTTAAATATATGCATATACTATTCTGTAAAAAAAACATAGTTCTTACAAAGTGTAAAATTATTCACAAGTAAATGCCAAGAAAATTTACTTTAATGATAGCATCTTACTGATTGTGATCATTTACTCCAACAACTCCTACTGCAAACGCACAACTTGGTAAAATCTGCATCTGATTCATGCATTTTATAAAACACGTAGACACTCTTTAGTAGTCGCTACCTTCAAAACTACAGCACTATTAGCAGACACCAGGCTAATCTATTAAAGCAAATACGAGCATTCAAGTACTGCCTGGTAGCATCTGGCTACCATAATAAAATTCACTAGAAGATAGCTTACAGAGATACGAGTTGACCAGGTCTTGCACTTCTATGGAAGGTGCAGCCAAGTACACGATGTACGAGAGGGAAAATAGAGAAACAGAAAGAAGAGAAAGTATCAGTGAGTAAGCATAGAGAATTGACACAGCCATGTTGCAGTGAAGTGATTCCGACAACATGAAGCACCAGACATCTCCGAACTACTGAATCATAAATTGTAGGACCTTTGACAACGCAAATCACAGTTGTACCATCGTGACTTACTCATTCTTTTCTCACCACATCTATTATGTGGTAGCATATTAAGTTAGTAATTCACATCTTCCATTATGATAAGTCTCATAAATGAAGGCTATGTAATTTTGTAACACAACAACCATGGCATTTTTATGCCCAACATATAAAAATAAACTAATAAAAAAATCAGTGTAAAATTTAAGTTTAGGTCTTAAAATTTATTCTGGAGAATAGGTACAGCATGCGAAAACCTAGGACCTAAAGTAATAGCTTCCAGTGTGAATAAAAAAGTTAACTACAGTAGTATATGGAACAGCATAAATTACTTTTCAGTATGATGACTGATAATATACTTGGTAGGAATTTCCCAACTGAGAGACGATACTTGTGGTTATCAGACCCATCACTAACATGTAGCTGCTGCAGTTAAATACCATTTTTCTACATTTTACTGTTTCCCCTAGGAAAATTCATCTCAGTGGGATACATTTAGTACACAATGGTGTGTCTATAAACTATTACTAACTAGATTTAAAAACAAATGAAGAGGAAATTAATGTAAAAACAACAATAAATACGCATAAAATTAATGTGTTACAGCAGGAGCATGTACAGTTAAAGATCCTGCTTTTGACTGCTTGGAGCAAAAGAGTTCTAATACATCTACAAACAGACTTATTGATTACCCATTTTGTTAAAACACTAAGGGGACATCATTTAAATAAAAGTAACAAAAACAAAATGGTTCTGTTTCTGTGACGAGGTGGACTGACAATTGCAGTAAGTACTTTCCGCATCTGTATACAAAGCAAACTTAACATGTACTGTATTCCATGCAATTTATTAAAGAAACTAAAATTTTTTTTATAAATATTAAATTAAGTTGAAACACATAACTATATTACCAGAATTCACTTCATTCCACACCCCTCCCCCCAGTCTTTGCCAAAAATATTTTTCTCTATCCAACCCTCATTACTCCTTAGAGATGTACATGCTGGCATGAGATTACTGCTGTACTATAGTAATGTCTATAATTTTTTTTTGCCATAACTGTACATGATATCCAGCAAATATGCATTCAGCAAACATGTTAGCTTCATGGTTAAGTACAGAAAATTTTCCTTTGCATTCTGACCTGAGTGTAGCAACAGAATACTAACAGGTTAAAAAATTAAAATAATAATATTAATTAGTAAAGTTACCTATCAATCTTCAACTTATATAAATACCTTCAGGTGTCAAATTTCATGATTATCAATGCTGAAAAATGTTAACTCAGCTCTTCAAAAATTCTTCTGTAACTCTATATAACTAACATGTTATACAGGAATATATGGAATAACTGACTTTATCTTGGGCTTGGGGCACAAACCACCAACCTAACATCCAGTGCCTGAAGGTTGTCTTCTAAGCAGGCTTCTCATCTTATCATCTCCACAACCTAACTTGGCTTGGACTTGCCACAGCTGACAAAAGGACCTAAGATCACAGAACTCTTGATGAGTAGCCTCAGTGGTAAGCGTGGTGACAGGTAGGGTGTAGGCAAGGTGCAGCTACAGAAAGATGGCCTCAAGGTTGATAAGGCAATTATTCTTGGTTTCTAAATGCTTGTCCTCCCCAAACCAGTGAGCCGCAGAGTAATTAGCTGCTACCATTGGTTAGGACATCATCTGTCACAAAGGGTTTAAGGTACTTAAATAAGTGAACTCTATGCCACACTTTACTCCCACCAGGATATCACTTCCAAAAGGATGGATGGTTCTGTGGGCCAGTAAACCCACATGGCCTCCACAAGGCAGCTTGCAGCAACCCAAATAATCCCTTCTTAATGGAACTACCGATACTCACTGAGCCAGGTATATTTTAACAGTAGCCATGTTTGTAGTAATTGATGTTCAATCCCCTGTCAAGTATCTGCATCATAAGACAAGTGTAACCAAGCCAAAACAAATTAATATGATAAATAACAACCCTCACTCATATCCACCTCTGCCAAATCTGACCTCCAAACAAAACTAGTAGATAGCAAACCGTAACTGGAAAAAGTTGTGGCCAGAGAGCACTGACCCACATGGCTCCTGCCCTTGTATTCATCCCAGTGTGTGGGTGAGCGGTGAAGAGGGGGTGGAGGGGGAGATTGCATCAAGCCATTGGGAAATCAAATTCGTCTCTTTTTCTCTCTTGTGCGTTGCACAGCGAATCCCTCCCTTCCTGCCCCTGCACGTGCAGAGACTAGATTCAACAAGGAATTTTACCACAACTAACTTAATTATGCTTGCATTCATAGTTAGTGGAAATAGTAGAGGTTGTTGGTGACAATAATTGTACAACTTAATTGTAAATTTACAAAAATATTGGTTCAACGATGTGACTTCCCACACATTTTATGGACTCAAAAACTTCTTCTGGATATGCTTGAAGTTTTACAAAATAGCTGCTGCAATTTATGAGCTCTATTGACTAAAGTAATTTTGCTAACACTATTTACTGGTCCTCAAAGTAGATTATGATGTCTTAAGCTATTGCGACAGTAAAAAAAAGTTTAGTTTTCTCTTAAACGCCAGACAGAATAAAGGTAAATCACTCAAAACCTGTCTTTTTTGCCTTGGAAACACTGCAGACACTGAATTATGAGTGCGTCTCTTGGTTCCTACATTCAATATTTCTTAGATAAATGGGAGAATGTATTATGTTGTTTATAACTGGAGTTTTTTCAGTGGAACAAACCATCAGTCACCTGTATGTGTAAGATATTTAGTTAATACATACAGTCAAGGTAATTGTAAGGCTATCAGGTTGGCAGCAGTGAGCAGGAGCAGTAATGGCAATACAGTAATAGCAATATGTACTCTGTATCATTTAGGCAGTAAGAAATTGTAAGTATTAAGGTGTAATTAATACATTACAAGTGGCAACGAGAATGGCAAAATTTCTCTTAGAGAAATTTGAGGCTGGTGAAGAGGACTGGACTTAATATGGTAACCAGCTCGAGCAATATTTCATCGCCAACAACTTCAAGGACGATTCTGATGGGCAGAAAAAAAGGAAGGTCATTTTGATCTCTTCAATCGGCAAAGTGGCTTGTGAATTGTTGCGGGATCTGTGCGAGCCAAATAAGCCAGCTGAGAAATTGTATGCCAAGTTTGTATCCCTCTTGCAAACATATTTTTCGCCAGAGCTGTCGGTAACAGCAGAGAGACACAAGTTTCACCAGTGTGTACAATCCAGTTCCAAAAGTATTGCACAGTTTATCGCGGGACTACAAAAGTGTACACGTCACTGTAACTACGGGACATTTCTAGATCAGGCACGACAGGATCAGTTTGTTGTGGGCTTATGCAACAAGGACATCACGCAGGTGTTGTACTTGGAAAGTGAGACTCGTCATTTGAACAAGCAGTCAAATGCACACAAAAAGGCAGTGGAAAACATGGTTTCGGTTACCAAACTTCATGAACAGCACACACAGGATTCAAATGCATACGTCCACAAGATACTGTCATCACGCAGTCGGGAGGCTCACAACCATCAGCAAAGAAAAAGTAAACAGTCTATATCCAGCCGCTCGGCGAATAACCAAGCCTCCAAGGGTAATAATGACAACAGTGATTACAAAACTAGTAAGATGATATGTTTATGTTGTGGTAAACCTAATCATTTAGCATCCAAATGCAGATTTAGAGGTTATAGATGCCATAACTTTAACAGGTTAGGTCATCTGCATAATATGTGTGAACAACACAACACTCACGGTAATGTTATGCGACAAAATTATGTTTTGCGTGACGCCCAAGACAGAACACAAAACCACGAGGATAAACAAGACAACGAGCAGGACACTTGGTTACATTTGTACAGCATCAATAGTGATGGGGTACAGCCATGGTTTGTAGACGTGCAGTGTGTATCGATAATGTTGAAAATGGAAGTTGACGCAGGTACTGCCATTTTAGCAATTTTGTATGCCACTAAACAGGCAGCAATTTCACGACCATGTTATTCAAAACACAAACACAAGACTACATTCATACACAGGGGGCAAATTGCAGCCAAGTGGCACTATCACAGTAGAAGTCAAATATGGCAACACAACAAAAAAATTGCCAATATTTGTTGTGCCCAATGGTGGACCTCCTTTATTAGGTTTATTAGGATTGGTACCAAGCCTTAAATCTACCCAAGCCAGTGTTTCTCATGTGTGAAGATTTTTCAAGTGATGAGGCAGATAAGAAACTGTGACAACTAACTGACAAATATGCTCAGTTATTTGATGGGTGTTTGGCAAAATTCTCAAAACAAATAGTGACTTTGAAACTAAAAGTATCCTCAAGTGTATTATGCTACCACACAGGGTTTTGCCATTTTCATCAAAAAGCAAAGTAGAAGGTGAATTGGAATGACTATTGTGATTAGATATAATTCTTCCAGTAGAGTTTACAGAACGGGCAACATCCATTGTTCCCGTAATCAAAAGTAATGGTGGTGTTAGAATATGTGGGGATTTTAAATTAATAATAAATATAGAACTTGAAGTTGAAAGATATCCACTTCTACTAATCGAAGCTCTATTTGCAAAGATTCAAGGGGCAACAGTGATTTAAGAAACTGATTTATCACAAGCATACCAACAACTCCAGTTTGACAAACAGTCACAGGAAATATGTACCATTACAACACACAAAGGCCTGCATAGATACAAAAGACTTCCATTTGGTGTTACGTTGGCTCCTACGATCTACCAGCGTACCATGGATCAACTGTTGCAAGGGCTGGAAGGTATTGTTAGTTTTCAAGATGACATTTTAGGTCACAGGAAGAAATTTCGAAGAGCATTTCAATAACTTGGAAAATGTTTTCTATCATTTAAATGAATTTGGATTCAAAGTAAACAAAGATAAGTGCCAGTTTTTGTTATGCTCAATCTCTTTTCTAGGACACATTGTAGACAGAAATGGCATTAGTACACAAACTAAAAGAGTGGAAGCAGTGCTAGGACTACTGTATGTGTTGTTTAAAAAGGATTGCAAGTAGAATTGGTCCGTACAATGTAATGATGCATTTGCTAGTGTTAAAGAAATGTTAACATGTACAGAAGTGTTGGCTCATTATGACTCAGAAATGCCAATTAGATTAGTTTGAGATGCATCACCTTATGGTCTGAAGGCAGTAATGTCATGTGTATCCATCTGGGGACAAGAGACCAATTGAATTTGCATCCTGCATACTTAACAAAGCTCAGCAGAAATTGATTTAGAGGCTTAAGCAATAATGTTTGGTGCCACACCCTTTTCTCAGTACTTGTGTGGGAGACAGTTCACATTCATTACAGACCACAAACCATTACTTTACATATTTGTGGAAAACCGATGCATCCCACAGATAGCTGCTAATAGGTTACAGCGATGGGCAACAATCCTGCAGGATTACAATTACAAACTAGAGTATTTACAAGGAAGCAAAAACTGTAATGTTGATGGTTTATCACTATTACCATCATCAGTACAGACAGAACAGGTTGAGGAATTTTCATATCTAAGGGTGGGAACAGAAGAATTCTTGCCAGTGACAACTAGCAAAATCAAGTCTGAGACCAGGACAGTTGTTACACTGGGCAAAATGTTACATATTTGTAGATTAGGGTACCCAGATAGTGTCAAGGATGAATTGAAACCATACTGGCACAGAAGAGACCAATTAACTGTAGAGAAAGGGCATATAATGTGGGGCTATACAGTAGTAGTAGTATCCCAAAAACATTGCAGGAGAAAATACTAAAGGAATTACACTCGTCTCATCTTGGAATGGTAAAAATGAAGTCTGTAGCTAGATCAAATGTATGGCGGCCCAACATAGATGCTCACCTCAAGGAGGTAATAGTGTTATGCACTGCATGCCAACATAACATGACAAACCCCCCAAAAGCTGATCCTCTGTCATGGACGTGGCCAAGTCGCCCATGGCAAAGAGTGCATATAGATTTAGCGGGACCATTTCTAGGGAATATGTTTATAGTATTGATAGATAGCTATTCCAAGCGGCCAGAGGTCCAATTCTTACAGTCAGTAACATCACAATCAATAATGACTTGTCTGTGTGGATGATTTGCAAATTTTGGTTTGCCTGAACAGATGGTCACGGACAATGGTCCACAATTTGCGTCGGAAGAATTTGCAGAATTCTGCAAATATAACGGAATTAAACACAATTTTTACCACTATACAATCCTGAAACTAACGGGGCTGCTGAAAACATAATAAAAACATTCAAAGAAATGAAAAAAAAATTAGTATCCGACATAGTTCCTTTAGAAATAGCATTACCACGTTTTTTATTAGGTTATCGAACCACCCCTCACATCATAACTGCGGAGGCACCATGTGACCTAATGCTAGGTCAAACAGTGCGCACAAGGATATCCTTGACACTACCCAACATTTTAGATAGGGTAACACAACAGCAACAGAAACAAGGTGATGGAAATAGAAAAATAAGACAGCTAAGAGTGGGTAACAGGGTCACGGCTAGAGACTACACACAGAGAAAAAACAAATGTATATCGGCTACCATTAAAGACCAAACAGGTCCTCTGACCTAAGTTGCGTAAACTGTATACGGAATGAGGTGGTGACGACAAATTGATCAATTAGGGAGAGGTGAAATGGAGAATAGGGCAAAAAAAAAAAACACATTGGGGAAAGAAACTGTGTGAGAGCAGTACAGTGAAAGTCAGTTGTAACAAGTACGGCATATAACGATAAGTCCGCTATAACGATATAATTTTTATTGGTACCGTCAGTTTCCCGGTATGTTGTGTGGTTAAAAATTTGGCTATAACAAATACGGCGCAGAGTCATTTTCGCAATAACGATAGCTTACACGGTCGTAATTTTCTTCAAAAACAAAGAGAAAATGTATTATTTCCTTCAGAAAATGAGAAACAACTTCGCAGTGTTTCACGTGTTCGTCAAATGACGCAACGTCGTGCAAGATGTGGACGACTTGACAACGTCGCACAAGGCGGGACCCCACAGTGAGCATAGTTTGCCCCGCTGCGTGTCTTCGTACTTTTCCTGGGCGACTTGGAAGAAGAGAATGGCATGGCGTGGGTTGAAAGAATGAATTCTTGGGAAAGGGAGTGGTGTCCAGGATCTGGAAGGGGAGGGGGTGTTGAAAGGAAAGAAGCGAGTGGCGAGGGAGGGGGCGAAAATGACAGTTGCCTACCGGCCGAGACAGCTTCGAAAATTGTGCAGTCAGGAAAGTTGCAAAAACGTTCAGCAGGCAGAGTCCTTCAGCAGCGCAAACTCGCAATGCACAGATTTGGAAGTTGTAGAAAAGCGTAATAGCGTAATCAACGGTAAGGTCCATCCAATCCGAGTGTGTACAATGGAGGCAGGGCTGTTCCCCCTCCCAACTTCTTCACAAGGCGGGTGTGATGAGAGAGTTCTGCTACATGCTAGCTGTCGCACGTCTGACTTGGCAACGGCGCAGGGCCCCGTTGCGAGCATAACTTGTTTTGCAGCGCGCTGCTCTGGGCCCGTGAGCATAATTTGTTCTGCGGCTCGCTGACCGTGGGTAGCCCGCAAGTAAGAATAACTAGTCTCGCTCGAGTCACAAGGACAGGAACGTGTACGGTGCTTCGCGCCAGCCTAAATATTGCAGTTATTATATGGTTGTGCGCATTTCGTGTTATTACGCAGCAGTTTTATGGAATTTCAGACATGGATAAGAAACAAAAATCTCTTGATCTGTCGACTGAATTAAAAATTATTCAAGAGTGAAAATCAGTCCTTCAGCAGAAGTGAAATTGGTAGGCGTTACAATTTGACCCCTTCTACTTTGTTCACAATTTTTAAAAATAAGGAAAAAATTCAGTCAGCAGCTGTGGAAGGTTGCGCACCAGGAAAAATCAAAAAGTTCGTGTCGCAAAACACGTAGATCTAGAGGCAGTTCTGTTTACATAGTTCTCGCAAAACTGCGCAAAAAGGAAAGCAAACAAAAATTGATTCGTTTTTAAGGAGGTTTTTTTTAAAATTAAATTATGTACATTTCAAAATGTGAAATATAGGTTGTAAGTTTTTAAAACTAGCGCAACACACGTGCGCCTACTGCAAGGCAGCTGCAGCCGAAGCGACAGGAAGCGGCATGACCTTGAGTGACTCCGAGCGCCGACTACAGCTGAGCGCATTGCCACACTGTGTCAAGGCCTCTAGTCGCGTTGCATCATGGCCGCACGTCTAATAATTTTGCACTCATAAATTTACATTGTAACGGACTTTCACTGTAAGTACAGACAAGGATGAAAATGCTGCCAGCAGCGGCATTGATGCTGAGGTAACAATGAAAAGTACTAAGGGGGATAGAGAAAAAGAGGGACAAGTTGACAATCTAGAGGCCCAGAGTGATGGCCCAGTCCAAGGAAAAGAAATGCACAGCGCAGTTAAAAGATCCACATCTCCTGTTTCCAGAGGTTTTCCACCAGATTGCATACTGGACAATAGAGGGAACAATAGTAGAAGGAGATACCCAGAGAGAGAGAGAGTGAGAAGGCAAACTAAGTTACTGCATAGATTTATGTGGAGGAATATAAGATATTTAATACATACAGTCAAGGTAATTGTATAGCTACCAGATTGGCAGCAGTGAGCAGAAGCAGTAATGGCAGTAATAGCAATACAGTATGTATTCTGAATAATTAGGCAGTAAGAATTTGTAAGCATTCAGTTGTAATAAATACATTGCAGTATGTACATGTGAGAGTCTTTTCCAATTTTACAAATTTTATACAGTAGCAAGAATTGAAAGTAATAACACAAAAACTTCTGAAACCTGTACCAAAATTTTTAGCATTTATACTTTGTCTTTTTCTGAACTGAAGTGATTATTGTACTATCATCTGTAACAGATAACCCAAAGAATATGCAGTGCCATTTTAGTCTCACTATGTACTATCAAGTTTCAAAATGTACTCACCTTTGGAAACCCTTGTTTTGCCTACGGCGGAGTATGTGGAAGTCTTAGTTGTTACTGCAAGCAATAAAATATTGCATTACTATAGAAATTACATTATATCAACCTAGTCAAATATATTTATTTAATTTTTTAAGTTACATCCTGATTACTGATCCTTAAAATAATTAACAACAAAAGGAAGGAAATGGGCTACAGTTTATTAGTAGCATCTATATTAAAAAAATAAAAACATGAGAACAAGTATTTTAAGGCCAGTACAACATATAGTACTACAATATTGTCATATGATAGCATGATTATGATGGATTTATAACTTGCCCACCATTTTAAGATGGTAGGTACTGATAATGTATCATGTCCAGTGGTAGAGCATTAGAAGACGTCGAGACGTTCTCCCCCCCCCCCCCTTCCCAAAAAATATATTTTTATCAGCATGACACAAATGAATTTCCTATCAAATACCTATGCACTAATGAATTACACTTCCTTTCCCATTTTACTTCACTGAGCCCAAGTAAAATGTCTGGCTGAAAGTATGGCTATGGTGAAGGAGTGGTACTGTTTTCTCATGGAGAGGCGTGGCATCGGTGCCAAGCACAGAGGAGGCAGCAAAACTCTAGCATTTTGATTTGCAGGGCATCGGTGTACATGCTGGCAACACTGAAGTTTTCATCTTTCTTCCTCAACCTCGGGTCCAACAGCTACCTTCCTATGTCAAAGACACCAACCACTTCCTAGAACGTCTCAGACATTTAGACTCCATACCGCAATATGCCTATCTGGACATCATAGACATCACATCTCTTTACACCAACATTCCCCACGCATCTGGTCTATCGACCATAGAATATTATCTCAACCAAAGACCTTCAAACAGCAAACCATCTACTACCTTACTGGTGGAACTAGGCAGACTAACATTCAACAACAGCAGCTTCTGTTTCATGGATAAACACTACCTTCAGATCAAGGGCTCCACCATGGGTAACCGCATGACCCCCTCCTATGCCAACCTGTTCATGGGAATACTAGAGGACAACTTCCTCAGTCACCAGCCCAACTCACCGTACTGCTTGACGAGATACATTGATGACATCTTCATGATATGGACCTCAACAGAAGATCAACTAATCCACTTCCTAAACAGCTTGAATACCTATAGTTCACTTAACTTCACCTGGTCATTCTCAAAAACACATGCAGTTTTCCTGGATGTCGCATTGGCACTACATAATGACATCATTCACACCTCAGTACACACAAAACCGACAACCTTCAATACCTCCATTTCAACAGCTGTTACCCATACCATGTCAAAACGTCACTACCTTACTACCTTGCCACCCGAGCCAATCGCAAATTTCAACTCACAGTGACCTTAACAAACAGTGCCAACATATAGCCAAAGCTTTCACAGACAGAGGTTACCCTGAACCCCTGGTCCAAAAACAAGTCCAACGAGCCACCTCCAATACCAGCAACACTACCAAAGCCAAAAATACAGAAATCCCTTTGGTGGTACCATATGTGAAGGCCTAGGCAAACTCCGACCCACTCTCAACTCAGGCTATAAAATCTTGTTCTCCTCACCACAAACCCAAAACCTTCTTTCCAAACCACCTAGGTTGGTTTTCAGACGACCACCCAACCTCCGCAACAAACTAGTACGCCCCAAACTCCCACCTTCTACAGCTGCCAACACTACAACTAATCTCTAAGGTTCTCATCCCTGCAATAGCTCACGTTGTGGCACGTGTGCCATCTACCAGCCCTCCACATGATTAAAAAACAGGCAAACCAATCACATCTACCCCATCCAAGGCAGTTGTTACAGCTGTGCTACCAAAAACCTAATCTACCAGCTACAGTGTGAACACTGCGACACAGAATATATTGGCCTCACCATCAACACTCTCAGACAGAGAATGAATGGTCATAGAGCAGACACCAAACAAGCTATAGCAGGTAAAGACACCAACCCACAGGAAAAACCAGTTGCTGCCCATGCAGCCCACGATAACAAGGACTGTGACTCATGCTACAGCACTAGAGTGTTGGCCCTGCCACCTACAAGCAATAACTCTGAACTCAGACGATGGGAACTAGTTCATCAGTACATTACCAAGTCCAGGCAACCACCAAGTATCAATATAAGATAACATCCCCAGTCAGTCAGCTTCCCACAACCATTTCGCTCGTATCACCTTATTAACCTCTACACATTTTCTTCTACATGACACTTTCGAATCTCCCGCCTCATATCAGTTCAACCATTGGCCGCTAGGTGCATCGGCAGCCACACCGCAGTCAGCCATGTCTCTTCGCCTCAGTAAGCTGCTCTAAGCAGCTAAACTTCGCGATACGCGCTTCCACGATTATGTGTTGTCCTATATTTTGGTGTGTACAGTATCTGTCAAGTACCAATACGTAAGTACTTGTGCTTCGGTCTTTTGTACATACTGATAGCCTAGCCGCCTCTTCCTTTCATTTATGTTAACAACAATTAAAGTTAATTTATTTAGTAATTTCAATTTTCTTTGTACAATAGAACCCTGCTTAATATTCCTTCGTATGATGTTTTCCTGGTTATAAGGTTACTTTCATTTGGCCCCTAAAACCTTTTTATAATACTGTAGGTAATTACCCCCTATAATGAGTTCCTGTTTATATCCTGTAGTAGATTTTTTTTGTGCCTTCAGAAATTTTATAACACAGTTCTATTGTAGTAATAACTGTTCTGCATGCATTACTAATCCTAGTAATTATTTATCAGACAGTACATTTATCTAAATCATGCAGGTTATGTCTTTGTAGTCTACCTATATAACATGGAAAGTGACTTTTGAGGAAAGATTATAAGATAGTAAGGTTGGAAGGACTGAGAAACAAAGAAAATAAAAACAAACATCATCGTCTACAGTATTACCCTAAATACTAGTTAACACAAGTATATAGTCTCTCACTAGCTAGATGCAACATTATGGGAGGCAGTTTGTTAAGAAACATTAAATCAAGCGAGATACTTGTACCACAATTCATGCAAATGTATAATTAAAAAATTATTTTAAGAACAGTACAAAATAAACATAGATAAATGTACAGAACAGTGCTTTACTGACCTTCCGTGTGTGTGACTGTGTCTCCATCTTTCGTGGACGACTTCACTTTAGATTCGGAATGACCTGTAAGTAAATTCAGTGGGGTTAGTGAAGATAGAAGAGATTTTTAATTTTTTCAACATGTATTATTTAAAAAGCCTTACAATGACTGCTCTATAAGCAATATTTTTTACTTACAAGTGGCAATAACTAAGAAAAATTACTTGCTCCGATCCAAATTGGTAAACGCTAAAAATATTTTTAAATTTAAAGTAACAATATACATTTTTAACGTTATATACATTCAAAGCAAGTAGTTATTTTATGTTGAATATAACATATCCAGGTGTAATACCATGCTATGTACCCAAAAATTGCAACACTTTAATAAAAGTTACACTTTGCAGTAAAAAAAACGTTAAATCAAGGCACCTCATAACATACATTGTATCAAATTTCATAAACTATAAAGTTTTATGAACACTCCCAGCTAATAAGTTGTTGCATTATGAGAAATAAATGGAAAAGAATTTACTGTTATGCCATTATAATTAAAGTTCTCCAACTCTAAGACAGTAAAATGTAGCGGCAGAAATTTATTTACAAGTTAAGTCACTAAAGAAATCAAAAAGTGGCAATTTTTGCCCAGAACAAATAAACAATGATGCCCTGTGATTTGCTTGCTTTTATAGACTTTTTATTCTTTGGTCAAAAATATGTTGGGGGGACCTGTGACAACTGTAGCATAGGTACACTCACTTTAAAACATTGTAAATGTTACACATTTTTAAAAACTGAACTAGTAAAGTTCTATGCAAGGACTGCGGTGGTCGAGGTGTTAGGCCTCCGCCTCCCATTTAGGTGATCTGGATTCGATCCCCGGTGGGTCTAGACCCGGATTATTCACATGTGGGAGCCAGTGGCCCTTCACGCCGGCCTTCTCTCATACACATTGTGACCCTGCCAGAAGGTGGGAAACACGTCTTGGTTTTCACTTCTAAGTTAAATTGCCCCTGCAGTTTGACTGGCATACTGTACTCTTGCTTAATTCATGAAGCTTATGTATTCTATACATTATAAATGCCATTTTGCCACAAAGATAGTTAAGTTGGAGCTAGCATAATTGCAAAACACTGCCATAAAATAGTAAAAATGTTGCACAAAACAGCATACTACATAAAATAAAAGATGGTGTTACAGCTGGATGTCATGTAGGTTTTTGTAACTAACATCAAAAGACAAGGATGAACGTTGTGTTATTTTATGGAGCACACTGCCAAGCAGTTTAATAACATACATTCAAGATGCTAAAAAACTTGAGATGCTGACATACAGCTGTATGCCTTCCACATCGAAAGCAACTCTACTGCATTGTTAAGTTGTTGCAGACCACAAATTAACACCAAAAGTTATTAGAAGTCATTCTAGCATTTGTCAATAAATTATGAATTTTGAAGCACTATGGTGTAAAAACAAACCTTTACAACAAAAAATCTATGTACAAAGAAA
Organism: Medauroidea extradentata; assembly: GCA_003012365.1. NCBI lineage: Eukaryota > Metazoa > Arthropoda > Insecta > Phasmatodea > Phasmatidae > Medauroidea > Medauroidea extradentata. Next base: position 15,227 of record PNEQ01089534.1, read on the forward strand.
CTTTTAAAGTACAAGTTTGTCAAATAGCATTTGCAACCAAGTAAATCTAATTAATAAAAAAATCAGTAAAAACATTTCTACAAGTAGAGCATTTTTATCTTACTTCAACAAACTACAATTCCAAACAGCATACAAAAATTAATAATAACTGATTCACAGACGTCACACAATGTAGTTAAAACAATGTTTCAACTTGACTGTCACGAACAGGTTCAGACCAACATGGAATCATTCCACAACGGATGCAGTTATGGGGAAATTCGACAGATCAATTACGAGGCAAAGGTGGCAGTATGACGGGCACAGGCGAGGAAGTCAAATCATGGCACAAACTTCGAAAAACATATTAGCATTCCCACACAACAAGATGTTTGTGTTCAACTCACTGCTGTAAGCGCGAGGTATGGCTTCTCTGCAACACTCCAACTTCTCCGCTTGAGGAAATGTACCAGTTAGTGTAGAGCATAATGCCAAAACATTCAATCTACCTGCCGACAGCTGACAAGCACAACTAACACAATGAATGATACTACAGGACATTCACATTGTGATTACTTGCAGATACAGTGAAGTTCTACTGGATTACGAAACACCACTTTTTTTTACTAGTTCTGCAGCAGACGTGTATATCAAAAAGCCAATAATGAGAGACAATGAGACACAACACTACATAGCTGACAGCACCGAACACAAGTTACGAAAATGAAAAAAAAAATACAGTGTGATGCGAACGAGCAAGCGTAGTATTACTTACTCACAGGGTCGAGCAGAGTAAGGTTGCAACCTAAGGTGGTACGGACGCCACTCGATTCCTCCCATGCTTTTTGCTTCAGCGCAAATTGAGGGGACGAGCCACTGCGTCTAAGTTCGTGCATTTGATGCTGTCGACGAGGCGGAGGCCGCGGCCTCGAATTTGTAGTCGTGCCAACACCAGATGACACAGCTGCCTTGAAAAGGCTCTCGAAAGCTTCATCCACATTCTCCAAATTGATATCAGCATCGAGAATATCTGGAGAGGGAGGAACTCTCTTTTCATGTTTTTGTGGAAGAGGCTTTTGACTTTGTTTTGTTTGCGCAGGTTGCGGTGACCTGAAATATGCATCAATCTTCTTTTGATTCCTCTCTATTGTCTCTCGGCTCATGGCGGCCTCAAACTGTTTTGGCACAGCCAAAGAATGACTGGACTTTGTTTTTGGCAGAGCTGGTGGCACTCGTCTGGCTCCTGTTCCAGAGCTATCACCAGGGCTGAGACTCAAGGGTTGCTTCTTCGCCAGCTGGTGCCAAGATTCAGACTTCCTCAAGGAAAGTGCTGGTGGAACAGGCGAGGAACCACTGCACACAGGTATTTTCAGCCGTGTCGTCAACACAGACTCTCCGCTCTCTTGCAGCTCCTCCGTGCTGGTGGCCGTTATAAGGGACTCTGCAGACAATGGCCGCACAGATGCTTGCCGTAGGGGCTCTAGGAACTCGCTCGAAGGTCTTGGATTCTTCTCCTGTTTTAGGCGTGTCTGATTGGCAGTAAATTCATCTGAAGTGATCATCGCTACGATGTTGGGCTCGCTATGATGCCTGGTCATGCAGTCTGCCGATTTGTATCGTGGAGACCTGGACCGAGGGGATTGTAGCTGGTCGCCATCCTGCTCTTTGAAGGGTGATGCTGACAGTCGCCCAAGGACAGTGCTCAGGTTCTTGGCTGCAGAACTACGACCATCACCTTCATCTTCATCCCCTTTGTGATGAGTTCTGTGGGTAACCGTTACAGCTTGGTGTGACTGCGGTCCACTCATTACTCGAGATACTGCAGTCATGGCTTCTGGAGAGGGAAGGGGTTCTTCAGAAGGAATATCATTTTGTATCAACTGAAGTTTCATTACTGGCTTAGTTGGTGTGGGTGGAGAGTCTCTAGTCGGCTTATGAGACAAAACAGGAGGGTTGATGGTTGGCACAGATGCTGGCTCTGCAGTGGGTGGTGGAGGCGGTGGCCTGTAACCACTACGAATGGCACTGGGATATATAGAAGTCCTTGATGTAACACTACCACTGTACGTCTGCACTGCTCGCTCAGTGTTTTGAATGTTATTTCTGCTAGTCTGCACAATTGTTGGCATAGATACTTCAGTTGGTAGAGGTGGAATAGGGGGTGGTGGCAATTGTCTACTGACTGTAGATGGCACATAGGTACACTGATTGATGGCAGCACTTTGTTCTGGGGTGAGGCTAAGAGGACTGGGTGGTGGTACAAATGCCCTTGGGGGAGGAGGAGGTTGACCAACAGTAGGTTTAGGTGAAAACAAACTTAGTGATGATGGGACAGTCACCCTCTCCTGACTTCTACCTCGAGGTGGAGGTGCTGGTACGGGCTGTGGGGATGGTTCTCGAGAGAGGTTCTCGAATTTAGCCACTGTGCAGTTTAATGCACGAGGAAAACTTTCTCGTGTCCATGGTAGTGTAGGGCTTACGGGCGATGTCGATACATCGCTGTTAACCGATTCATAAGGAATGAATGATGGTCTCTGTTTGAGCACAGTCTTGACTGAAGGACTGTCTGTATCACTTTTTTGTGACTGTGAAGTAGAAAATTTCTGTGCAGCTAACTGTTTTACTGTCCCACTAACTGAAGGTGTAGCCCATACCTGATTACTATTCTTGTCTATTGGCTTAAAAGCAGAAAGTGGGGCATGGGAAAACCTGCTCACAGGTGTAGAAAACATCTGTTTCTTTGAAAGCACAGTGCCAGGAGCCCCAGCAACTGTTAACGACCCTACTACCACTTCCCCGTCAATTTCTTTCTCTTGTTTCTCCCTGTCTTTCTGCTCAAACAATTTTTTTAGGAATATACTGCCTTGACGACTAAGTTTTGGTCCAGTTGCAGCTGCTGAATTTGTTTTGACTCCAGTCATGGAATCATCGGCTGACTGCCAGAACTTTCGAGCTGCGGCCGGACCAGAAACTGCCCTAGTACCCCAGGGAGTCTGCTGCCCTTGATTTTCTTTGGATTCAAATGCAGTTTTTATGTTTGAGAAACGACTGTTCCAATGAAGGCCACCAGGAGATTTGGCAGCTTCAAGATTCCAAGCAGCTGTCTTAGGTTTTTCTTCACTTTGCTGCTCCATGAAAGCTAGGAATTTGCGGTCACTGTCTGTTCGAGGTTGCAGGACTGGCATGGCAACTTTCTCATCTCTGCCACTTCTGTTGCTGCCCACCCTGATGGGTCCTCTCAAAGCCAAGTAAGCAGCACGGTGTTTGTCCATATTCTGTTTGCTTTGGTCTTCATCATCCGAGCATTCGCTATCCCCTTCCACTGCATAAAAATTCAGAGGTTTAGGGATGTCAATAGTATTTGCACGTTTCATCTTGACTTTCTTGTCACTGTGGCTACGAGGTTTGCCAATAGGCTTAGTGTTATCAGTGGCTAATTGCAGGAGTCTTTGAGCAGATGAGATTCCATTTTCACTCTCTGCCTCCTGTTGGAACATGCGTGCCCGTGATTCAACAGACTGCACCGTGCTGTACCTGCTCTCTTCAGGATTTTTAATCAGCTCATTGCCACGTAGCTCATTAATTATTTGTTGCTTGTCATAATAGCTGTTTGCTTTGTTTTTCTGGACGTTGTTTGATAAAGGCACAACTTCAGTTTGTATATTTGTGGAACCCACTGAGGATGTATAACGGCATTGGTGTTGTCGAGAATTCATAGTTTGCTTTGCATTGTACATTTTTATCCCATCTGTGTGTGATAATTTCATAATATCATTATTTCCTTGTTCTAATGACTTTTCTTCTTTCTGTATGAATTTATTAGGTGTTTTGTGATCATAATTTTGAGCTCCTTCTTTATCTGAAACAGTACTAGGCGAATTTAACATATATTCACTGTTGTCTTTTGTTTCTCTTCCTTTCGACAGTTGTACACGTGATTTTTCACCACTTTCATTGTAAGTATTTCTTCTTTCAGGTGCAGCAGTTTCACTTTGAGGAACTACATTAGTTCTCTCAGACATTTTTCTTGGAACTGGCACTGGTATTTCCTCAGGTTCTCCTTCAGAGTCAGTGATGCAGCTGTCTTCGCTGGACACATCATCTTCCTCCTCTAAGTCACTACCTTCATCATCACTGCCACTCTGTCTGGTCAAACTCTTTCGTCTAATCTCCTCCACTGAGATCTGCTTATTGATAGCAGCCTTGTGTACTGCAATTTGGACTGACTGTTTGGGCGAGAACAAGATCACACTAGGATCATAGTCGCGATGACTACTGTCTAGAGAAAGTGCATGTGTAACAGGTTTATGTGTGGGAGTAGTTTTTTGATTCCCATCCAATGAAAGTGACTGGGAAATCTGCTTGTGTACAGTTCTTGAGTATGGAACAAAAGCAGATGGTTCACGGCGTTCATTTTGCAGGCCATGTACCACCTCTGGTTGTACTGCCACCTGACTTACAGGATACTGTGAAGAGGTATCTTTCATTTGCCCTTCACTATCAAATGAAGAAGACTGTGACAAACCTTTGTTACTAATGTTATGTGATGTGGATGTCTTAGAACTAGAACCGGATGAAGAATGAGACAACGCAACACTGCCAGCAGAAGAAGACTGTGAAAGAGATTTATTCCTATCAAATGCTGAACCGCCACTATCAAACCCTTGAGGAGTTGATGACTGTGAAGCCGACTGTGAAGCCGACTGCGAAGCTGACTGTGAAGCGGAATGCCTTCTAATGGGTCTCACACTCTCGTCTCCTATCTTCCCTGGTCTATACTCTCGATGAACTGCTACCATGCCATTTCCACTTTCTTCTCTGATATCTTCTTTTACAGCAATATTTTTTTCTGTTGAACAGTTACTATGCTTGCCATTGTTATCTTGAAAAGATGAACTGTGTTGTTGAGAGGAATAAGCTATAAAGGGACGGGCAGGGTTACTATTTGCTACATTTGAAGGAGGTACATTTGGGTCCTTGCGAGGAGTGAATTTGACTGGTCGAAATGCTTTGAGGGGGACAGTTCGTCCATTACCGTCTTCCGTATTAATTCCTATGGTTCCAGTGGAACTCTGCTTCATTAGTGGATAACAAACACTTTTATCTACAGTCTTAATGTTTTTCTCTACTCTTTCTGGTTTCGTCTCCTCATCCTGGGGTTGCGTATGTTTCTGCTGCTCAAGTAACCTCCTTGCATCTGCAAGCTCCTCTCGAGTGACTCCGATGGTGTGCCTATTTTGCCTGGTAGGACGACGTCCCACTGGTCTCTGGGAGCCCCAGGGAGGAGCCGGCAGTCTGAGGGAGGCCTGAAGTCGAGAGATGAGCTTCAGCAGAACTTCCTTCCGCTCAGGCTCCACCCCACCACCCAAAGATAGAGAAGCTTGGAGTCGAGCAAGGGCAGAGCCAACCTCTGCTAGGAGACTGGGCCCTAGAGCTTCGCCATTCTCCATGGAGTCTCGCAGGCCTACTGCCAACATCTTGAGATCCTCGCCAGACTCTGTCCCTGAGTCAACAGCAGTGTTGCTGTCCTGCAGCGAGGAACGCAGGTGCTCGACCAAAAAGGGCAGTAACAATGACTCACCACGCTCTTCCTGTAGGTCACAGGTGCCCCTGTCTTCTTCACCGGCATCTTCACTTGCTAGTGTGGTCGCCACTACATCCTCACATGCTGAAACACACAACCATCATTACATTGACAATATATTAGACCTAAACAATTGTTTGTATAATACAGAGTGTTGAATAAATAAATTCTCAAGCTTGTGGGCTGATTACAAATTATCAGATATTCAAAACAATCAATAACAGTACCTATAATGAAATACGTACGTACACCACTGAATGTGGTTTGCGACGTGATATGCATTTATCTGCACATTCATGAACTGTGTATTGAAACTAGGAGGGTGCAGGAAAGAAAAATGACCCTTCAAAATAATTATGGTGGGAAAAATTATTTCAGTTGGTGAAAAAAAAAACTAGAAACAATTTTTAGGTCACACTATTCCAAAAATAATCCCTTTACACTGAATTTGGCACTTCAACATCCACCACCAAATTTTTTGCCTAACTGAGAAAAGTCCAACAATGTATCTTTATGACACAAACACATAATGGGACTCATACAAAATTAATGAGTAAAATACATTTTCACACACAACAGAACACAAGAAACATACACAACACTGTGCAAGATTGTGCTTATATTAAAAAGTAAAAAGTGGTGACGTGGACAAAATAAATGACAAGTTGACTAATTATTGCAATTGAAACATTAATTTTCTACTCCAATTTTAAGTTACGGCAGAAGTAGATGGCTGTCTGTACGACACTGCACCTGACTGCTAATATCAAAAACTGTTACAGAAACTATAGAAATTGTCAAATGGTTAACATTTAATTTGTAAATGAAAGAGGGGTGTTTATAATAATTTGTAACATTGAGAAAAATTAGTTTTTAACTAGTTTAAAAAAAGAATTGAGAATTATTATTAGCAAAATAACATGAGTATTTCCATAATGGATGCTTCATGAAAAACAATATGTGAAAAAACCTTCTTCTAGCATATACATACCAATCCAAGGCCTGACAATATTATGAATGTAAAACAGCTTTGTGCTAAAACATTCCGCTATTTTTTAAAACATCTGCAAAAATATTAATTGTTAGTAAGCATTGCTATTTACTACATGATATGCGCTGAAACAAGAAAATTTTGACATGTTACTTGTTAGATCTTACATTTACTCTGTACCTCTCTCTTTTACTACATTATGTTACAAAAAATATGCATTATAGATGCTGCAAACAAAAAGATTTCTACTTCATTCTGCCAATCTTCTTTCCATACAACTTCAACAGGATACTGCTTTACTGCTGTACAGGCTTTACTGAAAGGTTAGAAGTTATGTAAGTTAAAACAAATAAAAGAGCACCTTGCTGTTCAGCCATGACCGTGCGAAGGCGGGCTCGTATCTTACGGCGACCCTCGTAATCAGAGCACTTCTCAAGCTGCAACAGAACAATGTCTGCTAAATTTTGTATGTGAAACAAATAAACATGTGCTGCATTCTGTACACACAGAGATACAGTATTCATCTTGCCCAGTCATAAGGACAGATGTGGTCTATATTGTTCCTCACTATCTCAACTTTGTAACTGGTTATCATTTAAATTAACCTTTATTTAAAAAGCAGGGACCATGTGTAGGCAGTAAACACCCATCACACATAAAGTACACAAATAAAGCTCCTCAAGTATTGAAAATAACCTTTTTAGTCTTGGCCACTCAATAGCAAATAAAAAATTGTTTTTGCACCAATGAAGTTGAATTGCCTGTGTACAACACAACAATTCTGAGTTAGGCACAGCAGTTTTAAGATGTTCATTTTAAAGCACATCAAGTTAATTTTATTTGCATTCTGAGAATGACCAGAGTGTTTTCAAACTGATCTACTGGTTCCCAAAAAAAAAATTACTTACATACTTATTATAGTTATATAGATATGTCTTCTATAACCAACATGTGTGGCCATTTAACTACTAAAAATTGCTGTAGTCTGTAATGCGCAGTGCATACTATATTACTGGTGGTAATTGACTGAACGTTTTTTCTGGTATTTGAAGTGAATTTTTGTGATACAGGACTGAAGGAAATACATGAAAACTCAAACCAGTATTTACTTGTATTTACAAAAATACAGAGACCTATTTTTTGATGATGTTGACAATGTAAGAATAAAAATGTGAATAAAGTAAACCACAGTTCTTTAACTACAACTATGTAAAAGTAAATTTTATACATTTATATAAACAATTTACTTTAAGACACTGTATTCATTTTTTTAAAGAAAGTTTTCAGTACAATACCTACATAAGAAAATTCTCCATTTATTTTCTACCCTTAACAGGGTCAAAGTAAATTATGTAAAAAGTTTGAGTTTAGTACAAAAGCTAATTTGCAGTACGCACCAGATGCCTGAGTAGCTTCTCGTCCCAAATATCTTCAAGATCAGCTTGTCCCTCACTGTTAGCAGAGCTACTTGTCTGTAACAAACAGAGCATTATTCTTTTACAACTGTTGTCATGCATAATTTTAATGCAGTAAGTCAAATAAACACTTTTACCACCACTTATTTAATACATGATCAATGTGTGAGCAACAAATTTTTTATGCTCACTAATGAAGTAGATAATAAAACAATAAGTAAGCCTTAATTTTACCGCTTACATTTACTTTGGAGCCAAAATGTCTTCACCAAAATTAGTTATTAGAGTTCTCTTTGTAACAATATGCATTAAACAAAATGCTGCAGCAAAGGAAAGAGGTCTATAAAACTAACACTATGTCGTGCAAATATAAAAGTATGCATTTTTACCACGTGAATGCCCTTAACCCTTTAAGTGCCAGCTTTCTTTGAGGTACATACGTGAAAAATGCCATCATATTTTTCAGAAATTTGCAATTATTTATTAAAATTGAAATAACTTTATACAAATCCAAGTAATCAAGTTGGAAAAAATTTCTACTGGCAATTAAAGGTTCCCTTAATCCATTGCAATTGTAAACATATTTTTTCTAGAATAATTTACTAAAAAAAACTGTCAATTATATTTTAAAAAGTACACAGCAGATATATTTGCCTATGGCACTTTTCGCACAGGCAATGAAAGCCGACATTTCAGCTCTTGGCCCTGAAATGGTTAATGAAAAAGAATATTGTGATAGTGTATGCAGCCCACATGTTGTCATGGTTTGACATGAGGACAACAAGCCTACTTTGCTGACTTAAAAAGGAATCCCCGAGGGGAGACTGACGCCAGTTAACACCTTGCACTTACAGATGAAGAGGCAAGAAGTAATTCAAAATAAAGTGAGCACTTTTCAAACCCTTATTACTTTTCCTTTCACATAAATTGTGGTTTCCTGCTACTTTAGTAACAATTTAAATGTATAGAGTGTACGATACTCAAAAGTTAGCATCTGAGGTGACAAACCATACTTTTAAATTATTTTTCTAGACAAGTAGGACTTCAAAACTGCTCACTTTGTTGAGAACCACCTATAGTTGTGATTGAACAAGATTCCGCCTCATTGCCAGCATGCTCCCAGGCCACCAAGCACACTCATTGTGTTCTCATTTCATAAAATTCAAAACAATTACAATACTACAATGTTAGAGCAAATTGCAGCCAGCTTGTCTAGCTATGACTACTATCTTAGTATTTTTCTTTAATTTCTGCAAATAAAGATGTACACAAAATTCAATATTAATTGAATTTTGGTGAATTCATTAATTTTTTTAATTACTCATTTGACCTATAGTTGAAGAGTCTAAAAAGTACAAACACGGATATACATTTTTAACATTCTCTAAGTAGAGTGTTATGTTAAAGTAAAGTTATTAGTTTAAGAGAAAATAAAAACACGGTGTGATATTTTTTTGGAGATTTTTCTTGGGCTAAAGGACTTTTAACAGGAAGGAAAATACACTGTGAAGGACAAAAACAGGGCTAGCTCCTGTGGCCAAGGTCACCAATACTTCCAAGACTCGAGATTCCAAATTCCTATCCGGGGTAGCCCTTACATGTGGCATGGGTTGAAATAGCATACATTCATCACACCCCACCTCCCCGATCAGCCTGCCAGCATAAATGTGGGGCAACACTGTTAAGACAGACAGAGTCCCGGCAGGGTGTTAAGGGTAGCACAGCCCGCGGGGTGGAGGGGTGGATAAGGTGGGAGAGGAGGTAGGCCGCGGTACGCCCTACCCAAAATAGGCGCGACTCGGGAGCCGGTGGCGCTATTTTCAGCAGGCCGCCACGTGGTCCGTCGAGCTGGACACGGCTACATCGCCGGACATCTGCATGTGGCAACCAGGGAGGAAGGTGGGGGGTCGCCTTTGTAAACACGTCCAGATGTGCGTGCTAGACACCGCTAATATGCCCCCACCTTCCGTAGGAATATTACACTGACTGGAATTGTGTAATAGTTTAACTACAGTCATGTTAGCCACCTGGATGGATGTGCCTTGTGCGCCTGAGGTCTAGGAATGCGGGAGTGTAAGGGCGACAGCGCATGCGCATCATGCCTAACCCAAGTCAGTCTTCTCGCAGATAGCTCGCCTGTATGACACATTCAGTGGTGACAAATTCATTACACGACGTAATCTTTAAGATACAAGTGCATTGTACACGCCTATACTTTATTTAAGATCTGCACCTGGACTGTCATGTCAAAAAAAATCGGCCGCCAAAAAATAAGCTTTGAAAATAAGTGTAGGACCTGAAATGGACACAGTCATGTGAATTGTTCTATAAATGTTATTCCTAAGCAATCATCATTCGTGCAGATTATGTAGTTTTTATCGGTCGAAGCTCTTACACCGCGTGTCAGTGAGTGGGAGATTTTGGTCAACGCTTAACATCGAGGTCTTTAGCGCTGGTGAGGGGTGGCATGAGGTGAGTATGGAGCAACGCCGGAATGAAGGGGCGGGGAAGCGGGAGATCCGCGAGAAAACCCGCCGACCAGCGGCATCGTCCGGCACGATTCTCAAATGCGAAAATCCGGGGATCGACCCCGACGGAAATCGAACCCGGATAGCCTTGGTGGGAGGCTTCTGTCGTGTGGTAGGCGCTGTGTAAATAGTTGTGTGTACGTAATGACATGGAAGTGGGTTGTGTAAATAGTTAAGTGTATATAATAACAGGCAATGACTGTTGCTAGGGTTGTCAGGACTGACTGGAGTGTCAGGCGGGAAGATGGCAAGTGTTGTGTAGATCGCGTAAATGGTAACTCGCGAGTCCAGACGTACGAGTACGGGCGGTAATGCGGACAGGCATGTAGAATACAAGTGGTGTACTCGACGCCTTCGACAACATAACAGTTTCCGAGAACGTCTCCTCGCTGTTGTCTCCTGGGGCAGACAATCGTACTGATGGACGCGGGAGAGACAAGCTAACTTTCCCAAGTTCACGAGCACGTGTTGTCAGCGTCTTCACTCGGTACGTACTTCACCGCAGCAAGAGAGGGGAGCCGAGACTAATTAAACACATGGACCGTAGCAAATATGCTAGACACTAATACCGGACAGCTGTGTGCCAATTACTACGGCCACTTATTTTTGGTTAAAATAAATTTACATCTTCTAGTTTGTCTAGTGTTCCTTGTGTCTTGCCTTATGTGCTCCTTCTTGGTCAGTGATGTGTTGTTTTTAACTCTTTGGGGTTATTCACGCAAATCGCAGACGTGTACGGTTGCAGTAACCATATCCTGATTGGCACAGTCAAATGTGCGACGTCTCTGCAAAATCACCCTGTCAATCACCATGAATCATAGCTGCAGACGTGTGTGTAAGACATTGGAAAAGTTGGTACAAAAGTCTTTTCACCAAAAATCAGTGTCTCTACTAATTACCAAAGAAAGAGTGCCAAAAATTATTCGGTGACTTGAGGTGTAACCATTAACATATTCTAATGAATATTTTAAAATTGATGTAGTTAATTATTTTTAATGTGCATTTTCTATAGATAGTATGTTTAACATTTTTAATTTTTGGTTTTCGTCATGTATCTTTAGCCGTGGCAATGAAAATGTGTTCTTTAGAAAGAAACGAAAGTTGGCGAGGTGGCTCAGTGGTAACACGACGTACTCGTATCCGGGAGGACCCGGGTTCGATTCCAAGTTCCGACCATCCTGATTTCGGTTTTCCCGTGTTTCCCGAAATCGTTCGGGCGGAATGCTGTGACGGTTTCTTTAAAAAGGACGTGGTCAACTCCTGTGTACATAGTTCCCGTCACTGTTTCAAGTTGCGTAATGCCGTCCGTCTCTAATGAACTCACTGTCCTAGGCCACGATTACACTAGAGGCTAAACCTGTTCAGTTAAATACTCTGTTTCATATAAGTTTGTATAAATTTGACAGCAACTTATGGGCAGTAATTTTCAGTATTTTGTTATTTGTTGCACAATGCAAGACATTTTTACCCCTAAAATGAACCTGAGATGTCCATTTCAGCATTTATACTGCAAAGTTTGTCTTGTGTAGTGCCACAAATAATAAAATATTACAAATTATTGCCCATAAGTTGCTGCTGTCAAATTTACCCAAACATGTATGAAATGGAGTATATGAAACCAGTTTGCTTCGAACGAGAAGAGACTGCAATCTGAACACATAAAGCCCAGTAATCTTATTTTACCTCATTATGTAGGCAGCATAAATGTGAAATCATCTCAATATAGTGTGCTGTTATATACATGATGTCTTTCATGGGCGGCGAAACCAGTGGGTCAGAGGGGTCACATACCCCCTAATTTTCTACTGTAAGGCGAACGCCTTCCGCCGCCCCTTTTCGCAAAAAATTCACAAACTCTCCGGTATTTGTTTACTGACCGCAGCTCGAACCCAGATCCCTGGTTGTCACGCCTCGATGCGCAGCCATATGCGCGAGGCATCTGCGCAGCTGCATGTCGGCGTGCGAAGTGAAGGGGAGGAGGAGGAAGGTGAGGTCAATAAATGAGAGTTTGGCGCTGTACCTTACGACGCGGCCCGATCCCGGAACAGCGGTATTTCCGCGTCGCCCGCCCGAGTCTATTTCCAGTCAACAACGCTCTCAGTCCACGCACGCGCGAGCCAGTTAGAAGCAGCTTGCCGCCCGCGACGCTAGTTGCCGTGTTTACAACGACGTTTCCTTTGTGCTAACACTCCCCAGCTCGTCCTTCACCAAGGACACATCACTCTCGAGAGCCTGTCTCCGTGGTCTGTCAGCCCGACACCCGTGGCCGAGCTGGCTTGTTGAGACGCCCTCCAAAAACGAGGTTCCTGATTTCTAGGGGCCTGCAAGTTATCTGACAGCGGACTGGACTTCCAAGTAACTGCGTACTTATCTGACTGTTGTTGGCCGGCAGTTTGTATGTCACGCCCACGGTCGTAAAAGAGCAGGTCTGGACACTCGCCTATCTACCAATGTATTTTGCTTGACCCCCCTTGTTGTTCGGCTGTAGTTCGCCAAGTTACCGAGAATATTGTGTTTTATTGGCGCTTCAGTTAGGGCGGTCGGACTCAAACTCCGTCCACTTTTTTCCATTGTTAGATTTATAAAGTAAATAAAGGTTGTTGGAGCATTTTCTTAAATTTGTGAGCGAAGGAAGTATTTCATAAATTGATAAAAATACGTTTTGATTAATAATTGTTTATCTTAGTGGGAAGGAAGTGGGAGGAGTTTGAGTCCGACCGCCCTAACTGAAGCGCCAATAAAACACAATATTCTCGGTAACTTAGTGAACTGCAGCCAAACAACAAGGGGGTCAAGTTTCCAGGCGAGTGTCCAGACCTGTTCTACGGCCGTGGTGTTAGGCCAGTGAATTTTATCCTGTCGCCAAATAATAACAGGAAATTTGCATGTTTGTACTTACTTCAGCCGAGGATAATACACGGATAAGTGTCTCGCCTTCTTTGTTTTTTAAATTAGTTATTTGTAGGGACAGGAAATTTCGCGACAAGATTTTTGCACAACTTTGTTTCAGTGCCTTACGTGCACATTTGCAGCTTTGATTAGTGTTCAACGATTGGATGTTTTAACTGCCAGTGTGTGAAGGTCAAACCCGCAAATCACAGACGTGATGTGTGGCAGTTGTCCGTGTACTGGTTGGCACAGTCAAATGAATAACGACTCTGCACAAAAACACTCTGTCAATAGCCATGAAGTTGAGCTGCAAGTGTGCACGTAAGGCAATGAAAAAAAGTGGGGCAAAAATCTTTTCACCAAAAATTCCTGTCCCTATTTATTTGTCTCCAAATTACACAAAAACCATAAGCTACTGCACACACGCGTTATAAATGTTGGTGTTTAGGGTATCGTGAAATGAGAGCAGAGGAAGATAAATTCCGTGAAGCTAGCGTGTGACCCAGAGGACGATAGTTCGTGGAGCGCCAAACGCAGTGCAGTTACCGTAACTTAGTTTGCCACATTAATTAGAGCCCCGACTTATGCTGATGCAACACTCGCCCGGGATGGATAGAACCTTACTTTTTAAAATAGATAGGGAGTCTGGACTTCAGCGAAAGATTTTAGCACCAGTTTGTTTCATTGTCCTGTGCGCACATCTGCAGCTGTTCTTCTTGGTTATTGGCAGTGTGCATTTTCGCAAAGACATCTCTCGTTTGATTGTGCCAATAAGAATAAGATTACTACGAAGCCACTCATTCTGTAATTTGCTGGTAGAACCCAATAAGATGCTGCTTTGCGGTCAGTGATTGGATGTTTTAACTCACGCGAGCCTTGGGATTCTACCGGCAAACCACAGATGTGTGGTGTTGCAGTAACGTTATTGTAATTGGCTCAGCCAAATGAGACACGGCTCTTCACAAAGGTCCGCTGCCAATAAATATGGAGCAGAATTGCAGATGTGCACGTAAGGCACTGAAGCAAACTGGGACAAAGTTCTTTTCGCGAATAATAGGGTCCCTAATTATCACAGTTGAGCTGTAGGCGGATAAATCAGAAACGTTAATACTAGTAGCCGGAAGGAAAATAAAATACTTAGACACATGAAAAATTCGCGTTTTCTTTTGGCCACAGGCATCTATTGTAAGTTCATGTCACTTTCTACATTGGCAGGTGTCAAATTTGACAGCTCCAGAAGAGCGGCGAGACAAGTCTATCCATGCGATATCACTGTGTCAGCGAGCAACCAATGAGAAGCTGCTGCCTGCTTGCGTACACAGAAATTATTGGAGGCCTGGCTTCAGATCAGTGAACCCGCGACTGTTTCACGTCCCTGCAAATGGCGAAAGAAGGACGTTGGGCGTGTGTAAATCACTTAGGAAACTAGTGCACAGTCAAGTTTTCCCGCGACAAAGATGTCCAGTGGTTTGCCCTGGACGACCACTCCTCCCCCCCCCCTTCCCCGCGACCACGCCCGTGGTCAAGGCTGCCAAGGTCCATGACACTGTGATCGCACTATCGGAAATTGATCGTCCCTAAAGATCGAAGGACTGTCGAAAGCTGGTATTTATCTAATTTATTTGTTCTGAAACTTTTTATTACAGATACATTTTGTACAGTGGAATTGGGTAGAACATAGAATGGGATTTGGTTGACAAAAAAACCGTTTAAGCAATTAGGCTTGTAAAATTAAAACACGTTTTTCAAAACGTTACCATAAGTGGCTAAACAGGTCATTCTGCATTGCTGCATTATTGATTACCATTGTCATTTGTGGATATTGCCCGCGCTGTGGTGCTAGAAAATCCATTCACTTACTCCCCTTTCCACAATCTGACACAATCAATTATGAATAAGAGAGCTTTCCTCGACATGATAACTTTCGCTCCTGGACACAAGCCCTTACGCCTTTCACAGACCGGGCGTACAACTTTTTTTTTACATAGGTAAACATTCCATTGCTCCATACTGAAATTCAAGTACTTGACTTTAAAGTCTAACGCCCTGCTTTGTGACGTCCACAATTGATAAACCCGCGAAATTTTTTCCGATCTCTAATTATTATTATTTTCTCAAGCGTCATGTCTATCTCTCTAAAACCCAGTAATATGAATGCATATGTAGTGGACGCTAATTTAGCACATCTAAACTAACTTAGTTATTTACTCAGTTCGTCCAAATGGCGAATACCCACAGAAAGGTTTACCCAGAAAACATATAAAAAACACCCAAACACCCATATATATTCCCACACGAACATTTTAAATGACACATTCATGGCCTCAAAATCTAAGTCCACGAATGTGTATCAACAGCCTGCCCAGGTTTAACTACAGACGACCTCGCGACAGCTTCATAACATCTCGCATACACGTGTCCCGCTTTACAGGAGGCAGCTTACCTCGTCAGATATCAAACAGTACCGCGATGGTGGCCTATGCTGCTCCTGTGATCGCAAGTATCTTCTTCGGGTCGCCATTCATCTTCTGGGGGTGCGGTCCCGAGCATCAGCTAGTTCCCCGCGAGTCACTCCCAGAAGGATGTCGACGCGGCCGCAGCCCACACGACTATAGCCAGCAATTGGCGACGGCGACCCACGCGGGCTTCGCTCGTGTCCGTCCGCCTCGTCGAGTCGCCGCCAGACCACGCCTGCTGCCGCCGTTCATTACATCGTCCACGAGACAATATTCGTCAAATACGATCTATACATCGTGACATACCATAATATCGCGATAAACCACTTTGCGGGCTTCACAAGATTGGGGAGGCCATGTACACTGAGTTCAGTACATTACCAACAGAGAGCAGGCAAGTTAAATTTCGACAAGTTACCAATATATCCAATACAAGATCACAATTAAAATTATTAACATATTTCAATTACTGAAGTTTGGAGTCTTAGTATCACGAAGTAGGGTAGGTTTACCATATTTATTATTAAAGACCAACCAAATTCGCGATATTGCATGGTTACAGACAGAAACTTCTCTGTCCTTTGCATGTCAGAACACAATTCTTAATTCCACTAGTCACGAGCATCTATATAGTGTCAGATAAGTATGTGACAGTTGAAGTCAGTGATTTTTGGTGACAAGAATTCTGCACCACTTTGTTTCACTGCCTTATGAGCACATCTGTAGCTCAGCTTCATGGTTAGTGATTAGGTGTTCTTAGCCCTCAACGTCTCGGGATTATGTCCGCAAAGTACAGACGTGTGGTGTCGCAGGTAACTCTGTTCTGATTGGCTCAGTCAAATGAGCGGCGCCTCTGCCCAAATACACTCTGCCAATAACCATGAAGCATAGCTGCAGTTGTGCACGTGAGGTATTGAAACAAAGTGGCGCAGAATTATTTTCACCAAAAATCACTGGCTCTTGTGACCACATTACAGGAACACAGACTAAATAATAATACAGAAAAAAATGTCGTTTGCTACGATGACATGGCTGCCCGAGGCTGTTGATTCCAGCCCCTTGTCTGTTTTGCCCCCGCATGTTACAGCAGGTTTCCTATTGGTCTGGCTGCCGGCTAGCAGGGCAGCTGCCTTGCGCTGGTTGGCGGTAGGTGTTTCCGCCATTTTGCTGGCCAGCGAAGCCATTTTACTGGTGTGTGTGACTAAGTTTGCCGTCCTACCGGCTATTTCACTTCTGTATTCATAGATATTCTGTGACGGGATACTGGTCTCTCTACAATAAACTTAACTATTGGTCAGAAGAGTTCTCCGCGGCAGGCCACGTCATTGTTGGCCAATGGGAGACCTCGAATGAGCCTATAACAGTGTGGAGTCTAGTCTGCTGCCAGAACATAACGTGAATTATGCATTTTCCTGTCTATTATCGATACTATGAAACGTCGACATGGAACATTGCGCGATGATGTGTCACGCTCGAGTGGGCACCAACAATATGATTATCTTTCAATATTCGTGTTCAACGTTTGTTGTATACGTTGTACTAACTTGGTAGAGGCGATTCGGGGTAAAGTGAGCACTAAAAAAAACCTGCTAAAGTTCTATTTTCAGCCAATGCGTATCCTTCCGCGTGAAACGACTGACGCCGGGAAATATTTCACCTCTCTGGACACGTCACTTGATGTTTGCGCGTATAAGATAAAATTTGCAGTCAGTGTGAATCAATACAGTTTGATAAAAAAAAAAGATTATTTATTGTATAGAATACAATTATGTCTATTTCGGTAGATTTTGTTTCAGCATAGTTGAATTAAAACAGTAAAACACAAAGATTCGCTGCCAACCATACAAGAAGTAAGGCAACTAATATTGAAATACATGCAATAACGGCTGGTGATATTTTTCAAAGGTTAAATTTTTAGTGCTCACTTTATCCCGAACAGCCTATAGTTAATATTATTTAAGTATTTAGCCCACCCAGTTTTCCTTACAACTCCACAGTTCAAATGAGGAATCAGTGCTCCAAAATGACTTCTTGATAGGTCTATTTTAAAGGTAGCACTTTCAAACAAATACCATTTTACAAAAAAAAAAGTGTCTTAAAAGGAACTAATAAAATAAAAAATTAACATGCTCATCATTTTGTAAATAATT
Organism: Medauroidea extradentata; assembly: GCA_003012365.1. Taxonomy (NCBI): domain Eukaryota; kingdom Metazoa; phylum Arthropoda; class Insecta; order Phasmatodea; family Phasmatidae; genus Medauroidea; species Medauroidea extradentata. Next base: position 33,219 of record PNEQ01089534.1, read on the forward strand.
ATATTTTAACGATGGTTAAGAACTTAAGTGAATTAAGTGGAGCAGTGGCAAAAGAATATATATCGCCCCGCATTCGGAAGGATCCGGGTTCGACCTCCGGCTCCGGCCATCCCACAAGCGTAGCCTCGGGAAGGGAAGCACGTGGGTAAGGGGCACGTGCCCTTCTACCCCCTCCCTCCATAGCTTCAAAATAATCAATAACATGTTTGCCTGTAAAACGAAAATGTATCGCGTTGCAACTCTTTCACGTAGCTGTACATAAATATTGATGATTGTGTTTTGTACAGAACTATATCTTATGCAATTCCAAGCAAAGTTCTTCAGGTAATATGCCGCCGATTACTCCCCCCCCCCTCCACAACATTCTTACGGTTTATCGTGTCCTCAAACGTTAACTTTTGCCAAGGCCGCCGCGCATAACGTCTTTCTTGCTGCGGGGTTGGAGTTGGGGGAGGGGGTTAGATGGCGGCATCGTGTTCTCTCGTGCGTGTTGTGTGTTGGTGCGGGACATGTAAAGCTCCGTCACGCATGATTGCGCCACAGAACAGTCATGTACTAGAAACGAAATGGCGTGGCGGTCCCTTTGCGGCGAGCATGTTCAACCTCTGGTCTGCTGCAGGGTTGCCAGGTTCATGCAAAGGAAGAAACGACATGTAAAAAAAACCTGACATAATCTAACAAAAATTGCTAAACGCTGACGTCAGCACTAATAGCTGACAGTAAGCAGCCCTGTGCTTAGCTGCTAAGAAAACACGTCATGTGATTGGCTGGCGCCGACACTGCGTATCATAGTGACGTACAAACACTCCGTTCCACATAACTTCAATACATGTTAACAGTTAAAAGGCACTTCCGGTTTACACGGAGTAGTGACTATCACAAATGTTTTGTGGAAATTGCAATCCATTTTTTTTTGTAGTTTTACTCGTTTTTCATAAATGTACCCAAGCTTTTTTATAAAATGATTTGTTTGTTAAATTACCAAAATCATTAAGTTGTCGGAAATGACATAGTTATACACTATTCACATTATCTAGAATTTAATTTTTCCGGAATAAAGTGAATATTCATAATACTTGCTTACTTCAAGTTATGTCATTAAACTGTACACTGAATTTACACGAATACAAAATTAACAACTAGCATGTAAGTCAAGGTGGTGTAGGAATAATAAGTTGCGCGGTATATAAGCGCAGTAATTAGACTCACTGAAATGTCGCGGTTTCAACGACCAGCCGTGTTGATGTACAAGAAATGTATGTATAAATTTTATATTTATATAAGCTGCTCACGGCGAAGTGAACACTTTTTAAGGCCTTGCTATTTTTTTTATCCTTTCAGTCAAACCCCACCTTCTCGCAACTCGTACATATAAAAAACATTACCGAGCGACCAAATAAACACATGGTATGTATTTCGTGCCTCTCAAAGTAAAATACGAGACGGTAATAAAACGTATTTGTTGGTGATTTATACCCTAGGAGGGTCTTAAAAAGAGCTCACCTAAATGGAACAGAGTATAGATATTCAGTGACGTTTGCGAATTACAGCCATGTGCAGTGCCACGCCCGGTACTTATTATTTTAATAAACATGATTTTCGTATCGAAGATCGTTTTGTCAAAAATATATAATAATTTGTAAATAATTTATTAGTAGCAATAAACTTCACAGTTTTTCAGATTATATATATATATATATATATATATATATATATATATATATATATATATATATATACACACATACATACATAGAGAGAGAAGGGGGGGAGGGAGAGAGCGAACGAACAGCGAATAATTTGTAAAACGCCTTCATATAATTGTGTTGTATCGTATGACTGCTCCAATGCTTGAAATTTTTCAAATAATTCCGTAAAAAGTTTCGAATTTTTTGATGACCTAATTGCAACTGACTGTTGCACACGGAATGCGACAGAACTCGCAATAGGATACGCCTTTTAGAAGTGGCATTTTGTGAATGAGATGCGGCTTTCCGCACGACAGCTGGTATGAGCTTGTTATCAACAACACTTGGAGAAACAGCGAGATGGACTTGACAGGGAAGTAGGCCATCGTCTTGGTGCGAGAGTCGCTCTTAAACATGGTGGATCTAGTTTGTTTGATACGGCGACTTGGTTTATTATCGCAGAGTGATGTATACGGGCATCAAAGAAACCCGCAGTTTCACAGGGCCGGTGTAAAAAAATAATTACTTGACGTGTGCGTGAAACAGGCCGCATGGTACGTTGAATTAACCACACAAGGAAACGAAAAGCACGCAGAAAAAAAAGTACTCTCGTAGATAGAGGCCTGCAAATTTCGCGTTATAACCTGACAGCAGGCTGAACTACAAGTTACAGTGTCCTCATTTGAATTCTGCTGTTGGCAGGCAGTTTTGTGGCGCGCCTGAAGAACATCTTCAGGCAATGATGTGAAGTCAACTGTAAAATGCCCTCCAGCCTGTAATATGGACACACAAAGATACGAAAACCCGGAGCTAATAATGTCACCGATTGTGTTCGAGTGTGTATAGGCCAGTGAATTCTAGTCTGTCACCAAATAACAACGCAAAATGTGCACGTCTCTACTCATACCAGACACTTAAGGGGCCTGACTAGATAGGCTACGTTTGTGTGTGTGATGCAGGAACGGTAAGGTTGCCGTATGCCGACGTATGTAATGCATTATCGCCTCTCCGCGCAAGCTTCTCAGCTACCGTGCAGTGCTTTCCTACTATCGTTCTTTCTATGGGACTAAGCGGTGCCCAAATTATTTTATTTGTGGCTAGCATAGTTCAAAGTCTAACGCTTGTTTCTATAGTTTGGGTTTTCGAATTCGGTTGTTATTTTTTACAGATACGGCATTCTGAAAAATCAATTTTTCGTCGTTTTGAGGGGCCCAAAAATTGTAATTTAAATAAATGTGCTGAATTTTTGAAACTATAGCGACATAGTTTGAAGTGTGTGTTTTCTTCGTAGATATACATATATAATGCGCGTTTAGTAGTTGTGTAAAAAAAAGAATAATCGCAACTCGCTGCAACGCATTTCAAGAGCAGGTAGAGAGGTCCCTTAAGCTGCTACGAAAAACCAACTTCGTTCTCCAACAGATCATTTGCATACGTCTCGGGTTTCCTTCAACTATAAAAATATTTTGTAACGTTCTTCTTTCTCTCTGTTTTCTCCAAAAAATTGTTTTGTTTTTTTTCACAACTAATTTACTTAAACAAATAATTACAACTACTAAAGAGGAAACTTTGTCGATAAACTCTGTCGATGCTGATAAAATATTCTAAAAACCCCAATGAAAAAAAAAAATCATGACCAACAAAGTGACACACTTTTGTTTAGTGTTTTAATTTTATATTAAAAAACTAAAAAAAAAGTACTGCTGAAAACAACTTTTTTTTTTTACTTGGTACATAATGCTCAAGGAAGTCATGTACTGGGTTACTTAATTTACACAAGGGTCAACGAATTGCTATGGTGTTTTACAGGATGGGCTCACTGCTTTCGAGGTTCACGAATGAACGCAGACAATTTGTTGAGGAATTGTTCTGAATAGATTCTTGTTTATATGAGGACTCGTGAACTGAGTAAATGAATCGAAGACAGTCAATAACACCCCAAGAGAAGACTTCTGACTTGGAACCCCCAGGTATCTGCCGAAACCCTACAATCAACGTAATTATTCTAGTAATATCCACACCTTCATTGATTAAGAATGGCTAGAGACCCGGACATTTCGCGAATTCGTTTGAGGACATGTTAGATTTGTAACAGCCGTACACATGAGTTGCTGTCGTGATTGGGTAAGTGTTTATGAAAAACCGTCCTTGAGAACTAAGAATCATACCAAACCTGCAGAAGAACTCCCGCTGACTCCCGCCTTACCTAGTCCGACGTGCAACTGGCCACTCACTGGAGCAGCAGCCAATGACCACGTAACTGAGGACAATGCGTGCACATGGCTGTGTGGAGTCCAGCGGACATGTACTTGAACCCGCGCAATTTTCGGATTTTTAAGAAGGACCGTAGGTAATAAATAATATAACTTACGACTGACATACTAACATTTTACATTCCCTCCTCCGCCACAACTTCAGGGTAAGGAATTTATATACCAGCCGTAATGTCTGTTTCACGTTATGTTTCCCAATTTGAACAGTTATTGCAGCTTACTTATGTAAAGTAGACCTGCCTCAGATCAACGTCGCATTAAAAAAGAAAGAAAGAAATGCGACATTCCTGATTTACAAGTCTATCAATCTTTCATCTTCGAAAATCAAAAATAGTTAGTATTATGTGATGAATTAAAAATAATAGCATGTAACTGTATTCAGTATTACAATTTCCAGCGTTTTATCAATGTTCAATTTGTTCACTTAGAAATCTAAATCCATCGCAAAATCAAATTTCCATCCCTCTACAGCAAATTAAACTGACGTATATTTAAAGTACGTTATTTGTGTGAAATACAAACTTGAACAACGCGATGCAACCTGTCCTACACGCATGCATTCCAGGAGTTGTACGACACAACTTCGACCACAATTAAATGATACAAAAATACTTATCTCGGTAAATGTATATTGCATTTGTATTACTATTGGTCCAAACAAACTACGTGTGAAGTCTGGATATTGAATTGAGAAATATCCTGTATGCCTACGCGTCACATGAGAAAGAAGCCTGTATTGGGAAATAAGTCAATCAAAAATGAAATAATACCCTAAACCCGGTTTCAAAGTTCTTGTAGAGTAAACAGAGGTGCGTTACTTTCGCAGATATGTTCTAGATGAGGTTGAGCACCAAGAACGTATAGGTACTTCACTGGCACTTCTGCGATTAGACGCCGACTGTCGTATACGCCTTTGACTACTGCAAGCCGGTAGTAAACAAAATAGTTGATAGGACTATCGCGCGCTACCCGCTTATACAGTTAGAATCCAGTGTATATTCGAGTGTGGCCAATGCATGTATAAGACTGAGAAATATAAGCTGCCGATAGATGAATCCGCGAAATTGACGCCCTATAACAATAAACAAGCTGACAATTTTCTGATAACAGAGTGACTTTGTAAAAAAAAAATCGGTTACGGTAACTTAAGGGTAGCCTTACTTAAAACAAACGAATACGTGATTTTAAATACTGTAGACCGAGTTTAGTTGGATTATTTTCAGGGTTACTTTTAACCGTTCTAAATAATAGTTTTTTTGTAAATAAATATATAATTGGAGGCAAGTGTTTAAAAAAATTACTTCCAACAGTATAGCTGACGATCGGAACTTTCTTCAGTAAACGATATAGATACCAAAATTTAGAGTGGGCAAAGTTATCCCACAAGGTCAAAGTAACTCCGGTTTAAGGTACGCCAAGGAATTTTATTTCGTACACGTTGTAAATCGTATAAAAACGCACAACATTGTGCTAGTACGTCAGTCAGGTAGGAGCACGTGGCGGCGGAAGGTTTGCAAGTTGCTACTTTGATATGATAGTCTACATGTAGCATATTGTACATGTGTAAACCGTGCAGGAGATAACGAGACCATCACTGTTCTGCGGCCGGCTTGTGTGGTGGTCAGACATACAGGCACCTGCTGGACGCTGCAGCGACTATAAATACCAAGCCTTGGTCCGCCATATTGCCTCTAGCTTGTCACCCTGACCTGCTCAACATAGGCGCCTGCCTGCAACACGTCCCTGCTCGCTGCTCGCACAAATATACTTTATACCAATTACAAGACAGCAACAGTGAAGAAGACAAGAAATTTTGGTTCAGCGCTAGGGCTTATTCATAAACACGGTAGGAAGATAATCTTATTCATAATGCACGAGTTTAGGAAGGGCTAATATCCGCTTCTTATTGCACTAGTGTTGGTAAGGCGTCTAATAAATGGCGAGACGGTATTAAAATTACCCTTGTTACTAGGTAAACCGAAAAACCATTTGATTATAATTTTTTTCTTCAAAATAACTCATTTCACAAGTCTTTGCAGCAATCACAAATCCCTACAGAAATTAACGAAAAGAAACCTGGTAAGGTTAGCTGGCGAGCGAATGTAGCCGCGTTGCAGAAAAACCCTAAATAAATTTTTTAAAAAAGTAAAGAAAAGACGGTCTTTTTTTAACTGTTTAGCAAGTAAGCAATAAGCTCATGTAATCTTAAACGACTCGAGTTGCAATTTTACTCTACTCGGACTAACCGAGTGATTTTTCGTAAATATTTAAGTTTAATGTCGCACAACATTTACTTACCAAAAATCCTACGTTAATTTAGGTTGAACGTTAGTTATCTTAACTATAAAAAATAGGAAAACTAGCCGCGCATGCCCAGTAATCTGGCTCCACACGCATTACGCAGCAAAGAACTACTAACACAATTGTTGCAAAAAATAAGTTTATTACATTTTATTTTTCGGTGAATACTGTTACAGAATGTCTCAATAATCGAGACGATCATAACTAATCACATTCAGCGTTTATAGAGCACAATAATGTGACCACTCATCTATACAGTGATAACAATCTTATAAACATATGGCTTGTTTATAGATAACGAGCACGTACGTGTGTTTGTATATTATTATAGGCTGTTCACTATAAACTTAACACTCAGCAGGTCTCGTAATTAATTAAAAATATGTTTTATATAATCACTGCATGTTAACTTTTGAGAGTGCTGAAATATTTACGCTGGTTTTTAGTTACATGGAAGTTTCCATATTGAAAATAGTAAATATGGCTGCAAAACAGCTGAAAGAAAACTTAATGCAGTGTTCACTTTATCGTGAACGGCCTATATATATATATGTATACACGCACAGATAAGTTTCTTGCATTCATGTAACTCGCGCCTGTATCCAGGCAGCACGCACACGGTGAAGTACTGCCAAGTTGCCTTCCTGCAAGAGCTCTACACTGCGTACGTTTGCACGTGCAGCGTTTGATTGTGGTCTGTTGTGTTGGCACTATGTTCACTCCATTTTCGGCTCTAATTTTTTTTATATAAATATCCTATTGCGTAATTCCACAAAATAACTGTGCAGGCGTTAAAACATAAGTTCTACAAATTTATAAATCCCAAGGATTTTTACCTATTTATACCGTCTATGCACGTACTGCTTCCTAAAATTCTCATAACTGATGTATTTAGGAAAAAAATATTAAACCAACCAAAAATATACAACAAAGTCCTTTTTCCTTAGAAAATTGCTATAAATAAAGTAAGTTGTCATAATATTCAGATTTTTTTTTTAAGTAATTCCTTTGTCTATTTTAAAATCTTTTATCATGTGACCTATAATTAGAGCCGCAATTTTATGGCAAAAAGATATTTGCAACATTTGGTTTCGATGCGTCGTGTGCACACCTGCAGCTCTGCTACATCGTCTGTGGTTGGATGATTTTACTCTCACTAGCCTTGGAAAATTATAGACGTACAGACTCACAATAATCATATTCTGATTGGTATAGTAAAATGAGAAACGTGTCTGAACAAAGACACGTTGCCAATAACCTTGAAACAGAACTGCCGATGTGCTCGTGAGTCACTGAAACAAAGTGGGGCAAAAATCTTTTCGCGACAAAATCGTGGCCCTACCTATAATATCTTATTTGAGTGTAAATTATTTTATTCCAGTAAGTCACTTGCTTTTTGTCATTCCCATGTTTTCGTAACTTGCAAATTCTGATTTTGATATGCCGCTAAGGGAAAACTATGAGAGCTAAGAAATTTTACAAGTGGAAAATAGTCACAAGTAACGTAGGTCTACCTATATGTAAGACGAACACTACGCCGTACAGATATAAAATTATAAATGTTTGCCACGCGAACACCCTTAACCAACGGGGACCAATCAGATTTAAATTTAAACAGGCGATATCTGTCGCTGCATCAGTACGGAAATCTGCTTTTCGCGAAAAGACTTCTTCAGTAACTTGTTTCAATACTTTATGTGGCTACAGATCTGCTACGTGGTCTGTGGATGGATGTTATTAATTATCTCGTGTCTTGGTGTTCAATCGCTAGACACCTGAAAAATTCGCGTTGTCATTTGGGCACAGGCTATAATTCCATCAACTGTAAGATTGTGTCACTTTCACAATTGTCTTTTGACTTACTTGACACCTCCTGGAAGTCTCTGAGCCAGTAATAACAATGTAACAAACACGGGGTATGTCAGTTCTACGACCTCGTCAGTTGACAGAACATATTTTCCTCTCCCCACTACGCTGGGAGTTATGCGGGGCTGTGAAGAATTTTAGATGCTATGGCCAATATGGTTTCGGCTTTATGTCTGGTATACGAACTCGTCACGTCTCGTGGTAGCCAATGGAAGGAACGATACACAAGCACCAATAGACGGTGCATATGGTTTATGGACAGGGTAAAGGGATCCCAACAGGTGGTGCGCCTGGTTTTGTAGAAGGTTAAGAAGTGTAGGGGAGTTCTGTGACCTTGGCAGTTGATAGAACAATTTTAGAGGAGGTGTGCAGAGTGGTTCGTGGAGGGACTAAGGGGAAACGTAGGGGAAAACGTTCGGTGAAATGACGAGGTCGTAGAAGTGACCTTTTCCGACTAATATATACCTTTATCACTTTATCAGCAAGTAGCTCATGAGCATCTGCTGTCTGCTTCAGATCAAAAATATTATTGCAGACTAGCCTACAGGTTAGTGAACTCGCGAATTTTCCTGGTCTCTACCGCAAATCACAGATGTGTGGTGTTGCGGTAAACTTATTCTGATTGACACAGTCAAAAGAGAGACACATCTAGCTGCACGAAGACACACTGCCAGTAACCATGAAGCAGAGTTGCAAATGTACGCATAAGGCAATGAAACAAGCGCGTGCAGTAATATTTTCGCGACAATAAGAAGTCAAGTGAAAGGCACAGGTGTAAGGAAGACACGGGTGAGCATCGGATATTCGGATGCATAATTATTAGAGATGATAGTTTATCGCGGGAAATGTACGTTCAGCTTACCAAAAGGTTACTTACTGGCTTTCGCTTGTACTTGGAGCTGATAACCTATTTGACTGAGCCAATGATAACCTTGTTATTGTAGTATTTTAAGCTAGTTATTGGTTTGCAGACCGGTACGTTGTGTGAGATATATATCAAACAATCATACATGTTACAAAAAAACTACAGCGTTTTCAAGGGTATGTTGACACAAAACATTTTCGCGATATACCATCATTAGAGACACTGGGAAATCGCGAGAAAAGTTGAGTATTTGCTAGGCTCCGACATACTGTATATAACACTGAATGTTTTGTATCGCTACTGACTATCGTTTATTTGAAGCATTGTTTCTCTATTCAACAAACCCTGCTAGAATGGTACAGCTTTGACACACGGTGTGTGTGATTTGCCCCCTAAACCGTTCACACGTGTCACAGTTAATATACTATTGTTTATTGGAGACTATGCTAAACATTTTCGCGATTTTCCAGTGTCTCTAACAAACATCTCTAATAATTGTCAGAGACAGGAAAAATTAGCGGGTTCACATATATGTAGGCTAGCTTGCCAGAATACTTGTGAACTGAAGCAGACATCAGATGCTCATTGGCTGCTTGCTTAAGTCATATATATTTCCATATTAGTTAAATTTTCGCTGTTGGTTCCGAGACTTCCAGGAGGTGTCAAATAAGTCAAAGGCCAATTGCGAAAGTTACACAAACTTACAGTTGTTAGAATTTTAGCTTGTTCCCAAAAGAAAACGCGAATTTTTCAGGTTTCTAATAACTGTACAGCCTGCTAAAATTTATGTTTCCGCTGTATTTTCGGGCAGTGTCGAAACTGTGAGTATTCTAGATAAAAGTCAGTAACGTTGAAGTGTTAATAAATTTCATGTTCGAGTCTAACTGTGATCGTATCACCCTCCTGCACGCACACACAGTAGGCTCGACGGAGACATATTGGCGGGTCACGGAGGTAATTTATCGACGGGGAAGCTGAAGGAAAGTGTGTGCCAGGAGCTGTTGGGCGCCGGCATTGTCGCGCCTGTCCTCGGCGGCAATTATTTTCGGCCGGACCGTGAGTCAGTCCGCGCCCATCCAACACCACCATTTACAGCGCGCTGTTGGCTTCGCTTGCCGCCAGACGTTCGTCGATGTTACATCTGAGAATTCATCACCGACAACGAGTATGATGATAGCCACCCACCCATGAGGTTAGCTTACACCTCTCTGGGTACCATTCCCTGCAGATCCAAGTCCGTATTTCAGAAGGTGGTGAACGCTAATGAGTAGAGAGCTGCAAATTTCGCGCTATTTTCTGACAACAGACTAGATTGCAAGTTGTTGTTTGCTAGCTCGACGTCTTCCACTGCCCTACAATGTCGTGAATTGCAGCGGGATACAATTTTTTTTAGCCAATAACTAAAAGTTCCACGAGAGCGGGAGACCGGCGCAATACCTAACTCACTTTTTAGACATTACGCCGTTAGGGGTTACGCCGTTAGGTACTACGCCATTAGGCATTGCGACGTCAGGCTTTGCGCCGTTAGGCTTTGAGCCGGTAGCCACTACGCCGTTAGGCGTTACGTCGTTAGGCACTACGCCGTTAGACACTACGCCGTTAGGCACTACGCCGTTAGGCACTACGCCGTTAACCACTTCATCGTTAGCCACTACGTCGTTAGGCACTGCGCCGTTAGGCATTACGCCAGAGCTGGTACTCTTTAGGCACTACGCGTTAAGCATTACGGCGTGTAGAGTGACCAATTGTATATATAGCAGCCAAATACGTAAAGGACATGGTGACCAATGAAACAATAGACTGCGCTCGAGCATCTACAGAGCAGTGGAGTATAGTCTGTTACCAAATAATAACGCAATTTTTGGATGTCTCTACCAATAAGTAACGACATAGCTAAATATGGTGAAATATTGCAAAAATGTCTTATTCCAACATACCCTTGAAAGTGCTGCAGTTTCTTGCGACAAGTATGGTAAGTAACTGCCCGACACGACGTAGTATTTAATAGACCAACCACAGACTTTAAATATAATACTAGTACAATTCTTATTAGCTCTCTCAAATAGGGTAACAGTTTCACGTACAGACGACAGCCAATAGCATAAAAAAACTGCCGACACGTTTTCCTACGATAAATCACCGCAGCCATATTGGTTTACGTCGCGTTAATCAGGAGGGTACAGTTCTGTGAATCTGCACCCTTACCTTGTGAAACAACTTACAGCCACCATTGTTTTTCGTCTTGAGCAGAAAAATAGTCACTAAAGCGTATCCCGAGAAATACACGGGCAGAAACTTTCAAATAAAAAAAGCAGCGCATTACAACTGGTTTGAAAACACTCATGGTGGCCGCAGAATACGACTCGCACATGCAGTCGCTCGATTAAAGCGACAAGAGTCGCGCACACGGAGAACTGTTACCGTCGCAATGGATAACGAGTAAGTAGATGTCGTTGGCCTCAGCTACGACGACTAGTATGCGAACGTACGCCGAGGAATGCAATTAGAAATCGGAAGGCGTCAGCCAGCGGTGTTTTTCAACTGCATGTTCCCCTTATAACTCGCTGGCACCGCCTCGGGCAGATACGTACTGGGCCGCAAGCCAAAGGAAAAGGTAAAAAAGACAGGATCTTATGGTGCAAGCGCCCCAGATGATGTTCGGCTTGTAAACCTTGTGTTTGGTCATCGCGAACACTGGAGACGTTTCTTAGTTAGAAATTATGGTACACCGAGATTTTTTTTTTTTTCGTGCCGACATACCCTTGGAAAACGCTGTGCTTTCTTGCAACATGTACGATTGGGTGACACAACGTAAATGTCTGCAGACCAATAACAGGCATCAAGTATTACAACAGTAGTGAGTGAGAGAATTTGGTCAGCGCTTAATGAGACGAAGAAAAACAAACAGAAGAAAAACGAAAAAAATTAGGAAACAAGGCTAGTTTGACTGTAGTCAATACATCCATAAACCAAAACAACAGCACATGAAAGATCTCATAAGGAATTAGTCAACAACAAATAAAAGAAAGTGAAATGAACACCGAAAAATAAAAGTCGAAATACAAAACAAAATAATGTGTAAAACTCAGGACACCACAACTAAGACAGCACAGATAATACTGAGACGAAGACAAAGTTGGACTCAAGACAGGATAACAACGACGACGTCACAGACAACAGACTAGACGACACGATGAGGACACAAAAGAACACAGTAGATTTATAAAGATCTGAAGATGGAAGCAGATATTAGTTTCTGAAACGTCGTGAAAAGTCGGTCTTTAAAAATCTACTGTCTTCTTTTGTGTTTTCATCGTTGTGTCGTCTAGTCTGTTGTCTGTGACGTCGCGTCGCCGTTGTTATCCTGTCTTGTGTCCAACATTGTCTTCGTCCCAGTACTGTTTGTGCTGTTTTTATTGTGGTGTCCTGAGTTTTTACAGATTATTTGATGGTTTGTCTTCCGACTTTTGTTTTTGGATGTTTATTTTATTATTCTTTATTTGTTGTTGATTAATTCCGTATGAAACCTTTCATGTTCTGTTGTTTTGGTTTATGGACGTGTTGACTAGTCAAACTATGCTTGTTTTATTATTTTTTTCGTTTGTTTTTTGCTTAGCCTCACATTAGATTCCTCGGCCGACATAATATTGCTAATGGCGTATGTCCACAACAGAACAGAACGTTATTCTGACCCATTGCAAGAAACATTCAAAGACATTACCGTAAAATCGCTATGTATTTTTATTGCAAATTGGTTCTTCTATGTAACGAATTTTTTTCGAGATAAACGGAATAAAGAGTGTAGCTATCAACTAAAATGATATTTTGTTAATTAAGTAATTAGCTACCATCGTGGTGTATTTTGCCTACATAAATTGGAGTAGACCTACGTAGTTTAAGCCAGTTATAACAAAGTTACAGAGCGATTTTGCGATGTCGCATTTACGTTACGTTATTGTTTTGAAAAATAATTACCTTAGATGATGTAGAAACTCGGACCTACTGCCCGTGTGTTTGTGTGAGTGAGGCACGACGCCAAGGGCGATGTTGACCGGCTCATCTGGCGCGGTATCGCCTCTACCGCAAGACATTGCAACGGCGTGCAGGGGTATCGTAGACCACTCGCCTGACCAATACTTTCAGTGGTGACCCCAAATGTTTGTTGGTGAAAAGTTTTAAAAGTCCATTGCATGCTTCTACTGTAGTTTCACACGAACCCTGTAAGTAGTTTTTCAGATATAACATGTTGGAAAATGTGTTTTTAGCCATTTTGAGGGACTCCAAAATGATTTTTCTAATCGACGTGATGCTTTGAAACGTCTCTTCAGTCATCTTCTGAAGTGTATTTTCTTTTCGTACACTAACACAATAGATATATTTGGAATAGTTTCGTAAAAAAAAGTATTTACGAACACGTTGCAACGCACATAAAGCACGTGGTAGGCGAGACTCTTAAAACTCTGAAAATTATTACAGTGGTGATACAAAACCAAGTCACATGATTAATAAAACCTACCCTACTCCAGCTCATGAGCCTTTGGTAACGGTTCAATTCACAAAATTCTATTGACATTAAATAAATATGTTTACAGAAAAATTAAGTACGAAGTTCAATTCTCGCGACAGTGAAGCAAGCACCCAAAAACAGTACATATCAAAATTCTTGGTTACAGTACAAGAATATGTAAGCCAGTGCGGAAATATAACGTAAAATAAATTTGTTTATGTTACACATATTAGAGCAACGATTGTATTTGTATTTACATATTCACGCGTCTAAAAGTTCAGTCACTTAACTGATAGATGGATACTAACTAGCATAGCCGTTTCTAGTTGAATGCTGGGCCTTCTATGTGGCAACCTTGCCAAGAAAAGTAGCTTTGGTCTCTCTAATGATAATTGATTACTCTGGTTCGGCGGTTTGTAGGACTGATTAACGAATCAGGGAGTGTTATTGTCGTCGGAGAGTTCAAAGCTCTATTAAATATAACCTTCTTGGCAGTGTTACCAGATCTAACGACGCGGCCTCCTAAATTCTGCTATGGCACTAGACATGATTGTGGTCCGATACAACGTCAACATTTACAAGTTTCGTTAGTGACAAAATAACCCGGATACGCTTCTGACGTCACATTAGATGTCTTAACGGGCACATCGCAACTAGCTCTAAAGCGGACGCATGACGTCGTGTTAGACCCAGCCCTACTGTACTTGCTAGGTCATTCTGCGTGCAGCAAGACTGTTTGCAACTGCCCACCACACACCACCGATGTAGTGGGGAGGTTTCTTAGAGATGACCCAGTGCTAATGGCATGAAGTAATGTTTTAACTTGGGCTCCCACGGCTGGCATATTTTCTCGACAGGAATTCTCTAAACGGCGCGGCGTGGATGTGTGCACCTGGTTACGAAACAAAGAGCACCGTATGGCCCGCTACCCAGAGCCCACACACTACACCCACGTGCTTCTATTTATTCCGTCTGCCGGCGGTAACAGCACTGCCCCTCGCGGCCGTTGCGCGCATTTCTTTCCGCTTCCGTCGTCGCGTCGGCCGGGTCGCGCCCGCCGTCAACACGCGTCTAACTTGTTTTTGTTCTCTTTGTACAGCACAACGGCTGTTTGGTTAATCCCACCTATGCTCGCCTAACAAAGTCTGCTCAAAGATAAAATTGTATTAACTCGTCGCGTCCGTTCGTCATCCGGCCACCAGTCTTCTAGCCGAGCGATTCACATCTCACATTCGTCTTCGTCTTGTGCCCAATACCAATAACTGACAAAATTGAAACGTATGCATTATAATCAACTATATCCACAAACACTTGATCTTACTTGCAATGCAGTGAACACTTCAAAAGTGTGTTAACATAACTGTAGAAAACTGGCACAAAAACAAACCAATGAAACAAATCAAAATCTTTACGGATGACGGACTACTGCTGTGGAACGTACGAACGACAAAACAATCGCGTAAATAGAGGCTATACTTAACATGCGTATGTTGCATAGTGGTCTGAAATAGAGATGCGCGTGCCAAAAAATACCAAAAACTGAACTTTCTACTTTTACAATCTTCCATGAATGTTCCTGTATACGAAATTTTCGTTCAACAAATACTATACGACAAAAATCACTTTCAATAATTTTAGAGCCTGAAAAAGTATGCCTGTAATTCACGTGTGAAGACAAGCACTGTAAATCTTGGGTGGACGCGCAACGTATGCCTAGTGCACATATGTTGCGTTCTAGATTAATTTTGCTATAAAATACGTAAACGTTCTATTACAACTCGGGAACATACGTTACGGAGTATGCTATTCACAGTAACGAGAACACATTTGAATCTCCGTTTTTTTTTCTGTTAGACTGTTTGTAAGCACAGCTTGGGGGATGGGGTTGGCACATTAAGGGAACGTGCCACTCCCCCGAAATTCAAAATAATTAAAAATAATGTATGCCTATAAAATGAAGAAATTGCACGTTGCAAATCTTTGATGTATACACAAATATTGATTTCCTGTGTGAATAGTACTCCCTAACCTAAGGAACGCGAAAAAATAAAATGTAAAAGTTATTTACATTTATTTTGCAAGTTTTACAAAAAATACTTAAGATGATGTTTCCTCCTACCCCATACCCTCCAAAAAACTTTTCAGTGTATAACTGAGTCATGTCCATAAGTGTAAAAAATATGAAACCGTTAAGATTGCGTGATAGATAAATAAACGCTGAAAACATCAATATATTTCTACGCCTTTTTCGAAGCCAATATGGATAAAATACTCAATGACAAGCCTAGATAATGGTATTTGCCAACTTTATGAGTAAATATTTATCCAGAATTACTAATTCGTTACGGGTGATCTCTTGCGCCGTAGTTAAATGCACGAGGTTCCGGCGTCAGAGATTGTGCCTCAGAAAGTCGCAGCACTGGAACAATTTTGTTTAAAATGTTGGCTAAAACTATTGTCTAGGATTGCTATTGTTTAATTTTCGCAAATTGGCTGCAAGAAACCTACAGTCATAGATTCATGCTTTTAGCGTTGGTTTATGTACCACGCCCTCTTAAGTCACATTTCCCACGCTCGTAGGCGTGTTGCACGTGTAGAATGTTGAGTACAGTACGCAGTGAGCAGACAGAGAACAGTGTCTACATCCAGTGCCTGCTTTGTGATCAATAGAATCACTAAGTTGTGAGGAAATAGTTTTGCAGCAAAGTGATTCATTGCGTTACGTGCGCATCTGCGGCCCTGCTTCATGGTTTGTTGGCAGCATGTCGTTGTATAGAGTAGAGACGTCGCTCATTTGGCTGTGCCAATGAGAGCAAGGTTACTGCGACATTACATGCTCGTGATTTGCAGTTAGAACAACACCAAGACGTTGAGAGTTAAAATAGTACAACCACTGGCCATGAGGCCAGACTTACAGATGTGCATATAATGCATCGAAACAAGCTGACGCAACATTATTTTAACCAAACATCTGTGGTTCTAGTGATCGACCTGACTCGCGTAGTTCTCACGCCTCTGGTTTATAATTTGTTCATACTAACACGTTTAGTTTTTTATTTTCTGACAGATGTGCAAGAACATTACACAGAAAAATATTTCAACAGTACAACGTATCAGTTCAGAATTTAACTCGTGCCCGAAGTTAGCGTACCAGTGAAAACAATGCAACCAGTGTACAGGTCACGTCGTACCAAAGTCAGAAGCCGCAACAACGGTACATTTTTTTATTATTCCAGACAGGTCATGATCAGTTTACCGCGAACAGCCTATACACATTGATCGCAGAATTTGGTGAAACGATTTTAGTACCAACTTGTCTTAGTGCCTTACGAGTACATCTGCACCATTGTTTCGTGGTTAGTGATTGGATGTTTTTTTAACTCTTGCCTCTGTTGAGGTCAGTGGCGGTTCGTGGGGTGTTGCCAGGTGGGGCTGCAGATAGTCGGAACTGTACACTCTTGATGAACGCTCCGTAGACCAACGACCATGAAATATTTGCCGGCTACTAGATCTGTTGTGACCACCCAGTAGTAAGGGGCACCTGTACATCAGCGTGTCAGTGGCTGTAGAGTCAACCAGCGCACAACCCTGTACAGCTCTTGGCAACTGCAGCCCTACCTGGTGACAACCCACGAGCCGCCACTGGCTGAGGTTCTGCCTGCAAATCACAGACATGTGGTATCGCAGTAACCTTGTTCTGAAGTAAAATGAGCGACACTTCTGCACTAAACAGTCTGCCAACAACCACGAAGCAAAGATTCATATGTAGTCGTACACCAATGAAACACATTGCTGCAAAAATCTGTTTACTAATAGCTGAGTTGCTTACATATATCTTGCACAGTCCGAAGGGTATATTTTGGAGTTCCCTCCCCCCCCCAAGATAGCCAAGAAGGCATTTTCACAAAGTGATATATGTAAGCGACGACAAAGAACTTAGTCGCCTAGTAACCAACACACTGAAAGCCAGCAGAGACGATGGAACATCCCGCAATCGTCCTTCACACAATCTTGCGGCAGGGGCTGTATGTCGGCTAAGGCACACAGGGACATGGATATTTCGCTGTTTCAGTGACCATTAGGCTAGACTTTACAGTGCTCCAGTCTTCGCGATTTGCTCGTCAGCTGCTGACCAACATTCACAACTGACCAGGAGATGAGAAACTGGCTCCTTTCCTCGTAAGCTTGTTATCGACTTTGGATTTTTGAAAACGTGTCCCTAGTAAACTGCGATCCAATCGTAAACATTTCATTAATATAAACACGTTTGATGTTTAACTTCGCGAAATTTTCCTGTCGCTTCCTATAAGTAGACACCCCTGAAATGTCGTGGGTCCAACATCCTACCGGCTAGATTCCACGGTTCTGTGCACACTCTATTCTTAGCTATTTGTTCATTAGCTGCTGTACCAGTAAGTTGCCAGTTACATTTCTGACAAACGAGCGCAGGTGTCCGTGAGTGTTTTCATGCAAGTTTGCTATTGGTTTAGTGCTCGAGAAATAGCTTCAATAACTGTGACCCAATTACGAAAGTAACTCATGTAAAACGAGTTCGAAACGTAACTTTCGCCGAATGATCCCGCGAAATGCCCTGGTCTCTATCAATAAGAAAGCTCCCTAGTCGGAAGTACTGACAGCGTCGTGAGAGGCGAGACCTGCGTGGACGAGGCGGCGGACAGCGACTAACTAACCTGTTGCTGGTGGTAATCCCGGGAGCCGGAAGAGAGGAAGGAAGTCTTGCCGCAGCTGCAGCACCAGATACACTGGGGCGGGCATCTTCCCGTCGAGCACGGGTCGCGCCAACCGCGGGACGGATTTAGCATCGCGAGAAAAAGAAAGAACATTGTGGAGAGGGGATGAGTCGAGGGAAGGAGGAGGAAGAGAATGGGGGAGCCCCATAGCACTCCCGGCATATCAGCCACGAGCTGCCCATCCGCCACCTGGTGCAAGAAGCCTCCTCGACCCACTGAGATACACGGTCTGCAGCTGCTATAGTCCGTTACAACATGTGCACTTTATTGAAAGCTGATCAACGTCATTCCAGAAACTAAACCCAGTACATACAGGCACGAGTATTTCGCAGATTAATTTGGTAGCAGCCTAGACGTCTCAGTCCTATACACGTACTTGCCACAATCGCCTATTGATAGAGATGACGTATATCGCGAAAAATTTTTGTGCCAACATACCCTTGAAAACACTGTAGTTTCTTGCAACACATATGATTCAGTGATTTACTTCTGACACAATGTAGCTGTCTGCAGACCAATAACAAGCATCAATTACTACACAGTATCGGGATTCTTATTTACTCAGTCAAATAGGGTAACATCTCCAAGTACAAAGTAAAGCCTTCTGGTAAGCTGAACGTGTGTCGAAATCCAGCAAACATTCAAGTTTTCCCGTAATAAATTATCATATCTACCAATAGATTATTTTCGTGTAAAAATTAATTAGCTAAATCAATGAATAGCGACAAGATAACTGCCCAAGATAGATTTATAACTTACATGCATTTCAGTAGATAATCTTTGCTTATTGGTCCCGTGTCTTTTTAAGAAGAAGATATTTTTTGCCCAAGCAAATCAGAAACAGGTTAGTGAGGCACAAAACGTCTGTAATTAGCAAGCAGACAACCCAAGACTCGTAAGATGTGAATAACCCGGTCTTTAAAGTGTACGTCGACTAAATCTTTTGAAATACCACAAGTCATAACTCTGTTCGTGAAATGCTGACATCCACGAGCGACTGAAAATGAAACACTGTTAGCAGCAGAGAGAACCCCGGAAAATAAATTGCGATGCATACCGAACCACACAAAAATTGGCCAGCGTTAATGTCAGAAAAGAGTACTTGTTTGTGGCATCGCCGTCAATAGATGCAGGGGGGCCACCAGTGTAAATGTGATGGGCGCTAAATTGGTTATCACTAGTCACACATTTTTGGTGAAAATATGTTTACATCAGTTTGTTTCAGTGCCTCACGTGTTCATCTGCAGCTCTGATTCGTGGTAAGTGATTGGCTGCTTTTTAACTCTCAACGTGTTGGGGATTGACCCGCAAATCACAGACGTGTGGTGTCGCAGTAAAGTTATTCTCATTGGCGCAGTCAAACCAGGCGCAGACAGTCAAATTATTCAATCACTGATGATCATTAGTAGCACAGGTATTTCGCGCATTTATTCTGTCAGGTTGAACATCAAGAACGTATATTTCGCTGTCTTGGCTGTGATTGGCAAGCCTTTGACGACGGTAAGTCAGTATAAAAGGAAACTATTTCATGAGGATATCACGTGCTATCCACTTAATACTATTAGAAGTCAGTGGATAATCGTGGAAAAGGTCAATTCTACAACCTCGTCACTTCAACGAACTTTTTCCCTACTCTTCCCCTTACTCCCTCCACGAACCACTCTGCACACCTCCTCTTAAAATGTTCTGTCAATTGCCGAGGTCGTAGAACTGACATAGCCCGGATAATCGACTGTGAACGATGCATAGGACTGAGAAGTCTAGGCTGCTGACAGATGTATCCGCGAAATACTCGTGCCTCTGCTAGTCGCGAAGCAAAACTTCAAATGTACACGTATTGCAGTGAAACAAATGGTAGAAAATTATTTGCACAAAAAAATCACTAGATCTAGTTATATACCAAACTAGAAAAAAAATTTAAGCTCACTGACCTGCAGGCTAGCCTCCAAGAATATATTTCTACTCAAGCACACAACAGCTGCTCATTGGCTGGTCGCTGATACACTAGTAATGACTGGGGCTGCATTTAGTTGCTTCTTTGTTACTGGCTCAGCGTCCTCCAGGAGTTGTCGAGAAAGTTACTAAAGTGACGAGGACTTACAGTTACTTGAATTCCAGCTTTGACGCGAATTTTTAAGGCCCCTCGTTAAATGTCAGCAGAAAAAATTAAACAAAACGGACGTGGTCGTTTCTTAAGACTGCGTGTGGTAGATAAATAAACGGTTACAACTCCCATTGAAATGTGCACGTTTTTGAAAGTCAATATGGAAAACTACAAAACAACAATCGTAGATATTTGCCAACTATTACGAGCAAACATTTACTAAGAATTATGCATTTGGTAAGGGTAATCTCGTGCGCCGCAATTAAGGGTGTTCAAGTAGGAAAAAATTATAATTTGATATTTATATGAAAAAGTGTTAGTTTTATAGACGTTTCTTAAGATTACATTTTCCTCTTACAAAAAATAGCTCAGCCAGTTTTCCCATAGCGGCATTTCAAAGTCAAAATTTACATATTTTTACTTCAAACAAAACTTGAAAACCAATCAATGTCCCAAGTTGCTGCTTGAAGTACGAAAAAACCTATTACAAAAAAAATTTGTATACTAAAAATAGTTTTCTAAAGATTGCTAATTTTTGTATCTTTTAACAATTTTTTTTAATACAAAAATATTTTATAATAGGTTTTTATGTGCTTTAAGCCGCAGTCCGCGACATGTAGTTTTAATGTGATTTTTTAAATTTCAATATGTCTACTGATTTTCAAATTTTGTATGAAGTAAAAATATGTACATTTTTACTTTGAAATGCCTTTATAGGAAAACTGGCTGAGCTAAACTTTTCTCGTACGAGGAAAATGTACTCTCAATTAACGTCTACAAAACTAACCCTATTTTATACAAATATAAAATTATGATTTTTTCCCACTTACGTCGTTAAAGGTACGAGATTTCGGCGTCAGAGACTGTTCTTCAGAAATACGTTATGCAAGTTAATTTTTTGCTCAGAAAGTTGGCAAAAACTATTGTCTAGGATTGCTGTTCTTCGATTTTTTCAAAATGGCTTAGAGAAACCTACAATTTAAAACTGGCGCTTTTAGCGTTCAATTACGTGAAAGCCCTATTAATAAGTGGTCTGGAGTGACAAAATTACAAGGGTCAGCCCTGGGTGTATGCAGAAACACTGGTTAACCGGGCTAGTGGCAGTGAATGTCACCGCTTCGAACACAACATAGCCAGGGAAAATTGAGATTTTTTTTGTCAAAATAGTTTTCATAATATTGTAAGCGTGTTGCGACTTATATGGTTGAAAGTGAATCAATTGACATGGTCCAGCTACTTGCCGACGAATAAGTCCTGTAGAGGTATACCAGAATTGGCCAAGAATAATAATTTTCTCGTAAAATATTGGCTACTTGACCGCCCTTAAAAGTCGACGTACGGTTCGTTATGTTTTGGGACGCTCCGAAGAGCTGAATGTTTATAAACGCGAGCATTCAGCATAAGACGCAGTCCGGGCCTGCTGGCCTAATTAACCGCGTGGTCAGAAGATACACACGCCGTGCAGGGGTAAATTGATGTCCGTCGAGATGCGCTCCCCTTACGCCCCTGGGCACCCACCTACCCTCGTGTTTTCCCACAGCAGCGCCTATGTGACCTGGTTTAGCGGCGCCCAAATAGCTTGGCTCCAGTGCAGCAGGTGTCGAGGCGGTGAAGGTGACTTGAGAACGCTCTGCACGGACCGCTGCCAACTGTTACTGCTCCACTGAGGTAGGGAAGTGGAGGGTGAGACAGTATAGTCCCTCTCATGTAAGAATTCCATTTTTGACAGTTGTGTTTAAATTCCTGTTTACTGCTGTTGTCATAGAATAAGCAATGCTTTCCTTTCTCATAAATAATTTTTGCACAAAAATACTCGTTGGCACTCAAACTGTTGAGTACATACAAATGAAAATTATTTTCTCTGTATAAATTTGTACACATAATAGTCTTAAGAAATATCATAAAATGGAATTCTTATGTGAGACAGACTATACAACCCCGTCCCTCACATATGTCATCAGTAGAGGCACGACTGTTTCGCGTATTCATCTGGCAACAGCCTAGACTTCTCAGTTCTATACGTACCGGCTGAAGTCGAATATTCAGTGGCTTCTAACAGTACAAACGTGCAGCACATGATACCTCCACGACTTGTTTCCATATTTATAACTGGCTTGCAGTCGTCAAATGTGTGTTAAAATCGCTCTCGTTTAATCACAGAAGGAGGAGTGAAGTATATGTTATTGGCGTTCAACCTGACCTGAATCAATACGCGAAATAATCGTGCCTCTAGTCATCAGAGGTCGCCTACCACCGGCAACTCGGAAATTAGAGATTATGGGCAATATGCTAAAATATTTAAAAACACACAATAAGTATCCTTTGTACATTTTTGAAAAATCTGACAATGAAGGCAATTTACTTCATTTATGGCAATTTTTTAAAAAATACAAAATGAATGTTGTGTGTTTTTAAATATTTCAGCATATTGCCCATAATATATAATTCCAGAGTAAATTATTTGATTTGAGTAAGACACTTGGTTTTTGTTATTACTATGTTTCCGTAACTAGCAAATTTTGACTTTGTCATGTCACTGTGGAAAAACTATGAGAGTTAAAACATTTTACAATTGGGAAATGTAGTCACAAGTAACGTCTAAGCGATCACTACGCCGTGCAAACATAAAATTAGGCATTTTGTCACGTGAACGCCGTTAAAAGCTATGCTACAACTGCAGTGTCCGATGATGTCCTCAGTCCTCGGATGTCCTCGGTCCATTGTCCTCGCTCATATTCGAGGCTCTGATTGGTCCACTTGATCAGGTGACGTCTTGATGTATGCCCTCGCTCGCATTTCCCCTGTTCCTGTCCTCGGCTAATTCGTCAATTTTTAATTTTTGTCCTCGACTGTCCCATCATGTCCGCTGTCCCAACACTTGTGTGAAGAAGAAGAATTTGACGTCATGAATCCGCGCGCATTTTGTAAACACACGCAAAAATGGAGGCTCATTGAGAGATTATAAATAAATTTAATGACCACGTTAATACTCTCCATAAAACAAATAGAGCAAACTAAAACAAATTCGAATCGCAATATGGTACGAGTCGAAGCAATTACTGCTATCTAGCGTAGCAGTTGGGACAACTCCGGAAATCTGCTGTAGCAACGATATTTTCATGATAGCAGAGGGGACAACGGACACGGGACATTCGCGGACAAGGCGCATGGTATTGTAGCATAGGCTTAAGTTACCCGCTGTGGTTAGGTAGATTTGAAAAATCTCACCAGGTTTACGTCTGAGAGCCTGCAAGTAATTGAAGATCTCGGGAGTTACTGGGCGCTTGAAAAATATACTCGGGTTGTTTCTGAACGCCTCAAGCTGAAATTTAGCCCTAACCAGGCTAATCTCGTGACCGAAGGACATGCTCGATAGTTTTTTTTTTTTTTTTCACACTGGTGAAAATAACTTGTATTGATAGTGAAATGCTTCGAAAAAAAATTCAAGACTGTGAGCAGTCATACACTACACAAAGTATTAGGCGTTTTGCAAAATAATGCACAGTACGACTGGCAAATGAATATCCTGTTGATTTTGGCTTATTTTAATAACAAAATTCGTTCAACTTCAGGTGCAAAAAAAAACGTGGAGATTATAGCTACGAAAACATTACGGTACAAAAAAAAATTTTTTTAATAAACATCAAACTGTTTCACTCTCCGTTAAGGCCACACGACCTTTCATATATTTCAGATAATTGCAAATATCTACATTATTTTTAAACCAAATGCTTTGAAAAAAAATGTTGAATGTTAACAGTAATACGATGCACAATTCGCATAGAGCGTTTTTTTAAATAATGTACAGTTTGTCAGTAAAAAATTATTTTGTTTCATTTTGGCTTACTTTCGCAACAAAATTTGTGATATTTTAGGGGGGGGAATCTACAAATCTGTTTGGTGTATTACAACAGAAAAATTCAGATGCAAACAATGATATATAAGTGGTAAAACTGCCAGAATACATTTTTGATATATGTATCAGGTTGTGTTTCAAAAAATATTTTCGAAATCACTGCGAAATGAAAGATCATGGCCTTAACACTTAAATTTTTGTTTCGTCATTAGTTATTGTACTCAACAACCATTATATAAATCGTCAAATTTGATGATAAATATATCTTCCAGCTATCAAGTTTCAGACGATCGTTTAGGCTTGATATTTGAGTTAATTTATTAATGTTTGATCTGAGCCACTTAGAAGTATGCGTGCTGTGTAGGCAGTTTCATTTTTATAATGGCGTTTAGTTGTGACGCAGCAGTGCTTTATATCGATTATTAGGAAGAAACTGGGGGCTGGGATGACCAATAACTGACATAATCAACAAACCATGTATACGAAAATGATGATAAAAACATTTTGTCGAATTTACCTGCCATAACCGAGCAATGAGGAGCAGTGGTAAAACATTGAACTTGTATCCGAGAGGTTCCAAGTTCGATACTAGGTCAGGCCAGCTTGACTTCGGTTTTATATAGTTTTCCGAAATCAACCCAGGCAAATGTTGGGGTTGTTCCTCACCTGAAGCTTTGTCCTACAGACGACAGGGACGCGATATGAACGGCACTGGTACGGCAGTCAAGAACAAAGCCGCCTTCATGCGCATAGCAATAAATCGGCACGCAGTGTTTTCGTAATATTTCTTTACGAGACTTAAAGTGGCAACTCTTTAATTTTATTTGTGGAAAGCATGGCATAAAGTCAAACGGAATCTTTTATCTTTCTGTTTTACGAACAGGTTTGGCTTTTTTCCAGCCACAACACTTTAAAAAGTTTATTTTTAGCCATTTTGAAGGCCCGTAACACGAATTCCGTATTGAAAACAAGAAAAAAAAGTTTTAAAAGTGTGGTCTTTTAATAGCTAAACATAATGAGGAGACATTTAGCAGTTTCACGTGAAAAAAAAAGTGTGGCGCGCAACGACACCGGTGCACCTCGGGCATAATTCTGTGGCTTAATGCAAGAACAACCAATGTCAATATATCGTATATATATATGTTAATCAAGCTTAGAATGCCTGATTATCACACGTATAGTGCACTGACATTGGTTTTTCTTGCATTAAGCCACATAATTAGAAACGTATCGTTTTGCAATGGGTCAGCAAACAATACGCCATTGCTAGAGATGATGGTATATCACGAAAACTTTTTGTGACAACATTGCCTGGAAAACACTGTAGTTTCTCGCACCATGTATGATTGGGTGATTCATCGTGTGACACTCCGCAGCTATCTGCAGACCAATAACGGGCATCAATATTACAATAGCGAGATTCTTATTGGCTCAGTCAAATAGGGTAACAGGTCCAAGTACAAGCGAAAGCCAGTAATCTTATGCTAGGCTGAACGTGTGTTGAAATCCAGTAAATTGTCAAGTTTTCCCGCGATAAACCATAATCTCTAGCCAACGCACTTCATCACTTGTGAATGAATACAATGCCATTGATAATCGATAACAATCGATCGTTGCGACAGTCCGTCGTTACTGTTCATCCAGGTCATGGCCGAATCCAGCCTAGATTCCATTATGTTTGAGCCACTCGTTCCGTCCCTTATTGCCATTCCGACACTGCACCAACATTTATTATTATTTTTTTGGAAACTTGAGGATTAGCGAAAAATAAAATAAATAAATGACAGATAAAATAATGTGTTACGGACGCCGCCTCCCACGCACTTCAAATGCGTTGCACCGTGTTCGTAAATAAAACACACTTCAGACAAGAACATATTGTCATTGTTAATTCCCTATGCTAGTTAAAAACAATGTTTCTAAGCCATCCAACGTAGCTAGGAACGGCATTTTCAGACTTCTGTACTTCAAAATGTACTAATCGGATGTATGCGAAACTCATAAACGTGTGCACTGAACTTGGTTACAGACTTTCCACCAATAAAATTATATGGTCGCCGCTTACAGTCTCATAGGAAAAATGGATCGGCAGGAATCCTGCAAGCTAGTTCAGCGCTTGGCTCATAGTGGCGATGCAGCAGTTACTGCTCGCTTCGAAGTCGCCCTTACTAGTTCTTCACCTCTGAGCCTCTAACGCGCAGGTGGGTACCGCTTTATCATACAAGGTAGTCATGACGTTTTTGCAGTAATATTTTCAGCTAGTTAATAGATTTTTTGAGTCAGGGGTATCTCCTCTCCTTGAACCATCTTCCGTGGCTACGTCGTATCTAATACGTACGTGAGCTCAAGGCGCGCAGAAAAGCTGTTTCTGACGAACAAAGCTAACGCGTATATCGTTTGGGTGAACGTATTTTGGGCGTTTGAGACGTCGAAGTGCGGAAGCGATAAGGACGAAACGCACGAGCATCGCGCCTTTCCCTAGCCGTGCAGCCTTCTCGCCGACTACGCTCCTGTACGAGACTTTCAAAAGGTGAGACTGTCATTTTATGACGTATTCCAAAGATAAATGTGTATTGTGCCCTTATACACCTTTCAAAATATCCTGTGCCAATATTTACATACCTTAAAAACACCTCAAAAACTCCCATTTTCGACCGTTAAAAAATATGCTTTAATGAGTTCTGGTGAACTCTAAATGGGCATACACACGTTAAATGGAGCAGTTTTGAATAATCTTGTAACGACTAAAATTCTGCACACTGCTCGGCGGCCTGAGTTGAGGATTCCTTAGGGATGTTCGCGTGGCAAAAATGCATAATGTTATATTTGCACGACATAGTGTTCGTTTTACAGACGTTACCTGTGACTACATTTTCCACTTGTGAAAGTTATGTAGCTCTCAAAGTTTTCACACAGCGCCATGCCAAAGTCGAAATGTGCAAGTCAGGCGAACATAGGGACAACAAAAACCAAGCGACTTACTCTAATGAATTGATTTACACTGAAATTTGATATTATAGGCTATATGCTAAAAGATTTAAAAACATGCAATGAAATTTCTTTGTACTTTTTAAAACATTTTGAAAGTGATGACAATTTACTTCATTTATGGTAATTCTTAAAAATATCAAAAGGACTTTATTGTGTGATTTTAAATATTTTAAAATATGGCACATAATATATAATTTCAGTGTCAATTATTTCATCCGAGTAAGTCACTTGATTTTAGCTATTCCTATGTTCCCGTAACTTACAAATTCTGACGTTGTCATACCGCTATAGGAAAACTGTTAGAGATTTAAAATTTTTGAAAGGGAAGATGTAGTCACAAGTAACGTCTATAAAAGATACACGATATTGTGCAAATATAAAATTATGAATTTTTCGCCGCGTGAAAGTAGACTTGCAACACGATCGCCGTGTTGCTTACTTACAGGCGCACGTCCTCCGGCCTGCAAGGAGTGTCACTTTCACACATCCGCAGAGGAAAACTGCGAGAATCTTGTTACCTGCCAGCGTATTTTCCAAAACAATGTAGCAACATAACGACTTGTACGACAGGGAAATGGTTACGTGGTACAGTTTAAATGTTTGCACACGATTCGCAGACATTCAGCATTTCGCACCACAGTTATGTTTGGTCCAGTCGCGGTTGGCTCAGTAGCTAGAGCATTAGCCTTCCACCAATGCGGTTTAGACTTGATTACAGGCGGCGTCGGATCCAGCCTAAATATTGTACATGAGCTGATTAGCAACGAAGGAAAACATTTTATATTAATATTTATTGCTGTACATTGTTTTTGACTAGTTTCCTTGCACCCTGTACGTTTAAAGTTCTATTGCCTTTTGTGCCTTTTGTATGAAGGTATGATATCCTCCGACTAAGATCTCAGTTAAAGTTTTTTTTTTATTTTATTTTATTTTTATTTAAAAACCTTAGGCATTCATTAACATTTGTCATGAAATGTGGCACAAGAGTTTAGAAAAAGAGGACTTCCATGTCTTTCCTCGTTTCTGCAAACTTATTAAAAAACTACTACATATGACAAATATTTATTTAAAAAAAAAGAATGTCCGGAATTTAAACAAAATAAATTCTATAAGTGAACATTATATCAGAATAATAGTGAATAAATTACGCAGGAGATTTTACATAGTGTTATAAACATTAATCTAAATGACTCTGAACGTAACTAATAATTCAATTACATTTAAAAACTCAAATAATAAATATAACAATACCTAGATGATGTTAAAATTATAACGTCCAATCGAAGCCGTAAGAAACAAAAAAAATCATAGCTTTTATATAGGGTCTCACGTCACGTCTCAAATATTCAATTTATAAATAGTAACAATTTTTCGTTGGAATTACTATGTATATGTATTATATGTTATCTATTTATTATAGCGACCGGTATTAGTCACAAAATTTTACATATGACTCTGAAAAGGCAAAAATGTATTTATAATTTAAAATGAAAATATGACAAACTGCGTTTATCAATATACGTCAAATGATATGGATTTATAAGTTTATAGCAAAGTAATGTAATTTACTACAGCGAAATAGTGACACATTTTCAATATGTTTTTCTAAACAACCAAACAATACAGAAAACCAGTAATTCAATCTCAGCTTGTGATGCATCGTCCTACTTTTAGTACATTAATGCTCTCTGGTGGTAGTTGATAAAAGCTCAGTTTCAGACGTTGTAATTGTTGACCGGCACATTTGCGTGCGTCATATGTGACGTCACTGACACTGGAATTAGGATTCGGTCACGTCAATAGAGACTCAATTGTAAGCGACAGCCCGCATAATCCGTCAGGCCTAATCAGTAGACCCATCTTTTATATCACAGCCTCTGTTGTATTCGTGATTGTTCTCGACGACGAAAATAAAGGGATGGCCGCAACACGAACGACTAACGTGTATTTTTATACATAAAAATAGTTGTCGCTCATCCGGGACCATCACTCGGAAACCTCGGCATGCGTCGATTGAAGCCTAGGGACGAGGAAGTACACGCGAACATACCCGGCGCCTGAGAGCAGAAACTTCGTACTGCTGCCCCTTCATGTTTGAAGATCTCCGCGAACATGGGCTTGTCTAGCGGAGGGGTGGGGAGTCACGCCCCCCTCAACAACTTGCATTTTAGTTTTTGCATTGTGGTTTTTTTGTTATTTGTTACAGAATGGAATTTTTACTGTCAAATTATTACTTAATGGACTACGTATCAAGAACTACAATTTTTGTCTTACGTAACGTGATTCACTGTCGTTAAAATCATTACGTAATTTAATAGTGTGTGTAAAATCTGTTTTGTATAAATAGTCTTACTCCCCCCCCCCCAATCCATCCCTTAGAGCCCATTGCTGCCGGCGCCAATGACGTGAAAGTCCTTCCAAAACAGCCAACGAGCGTCAGTACATTGTATCCAGGATATTTGCCGCAAGTAGAGCTGTACTACTTGATTGAGTGAGTGAGATATTTTGGTCAGCGTTCAACATCTAAGTCTTTAGCGCTGGTGGGGGATGACATGATGTGAGTATGGAGCAGCGCCGGAATGAAAGGGCGGGGGAAATGGGAGATCCCCGAGAAAACCCACCGACCAGTGGCATCATCCGGCACGATTCCCACATGCGAAAATCCGGGGACCGACCCCTCCAGGAATCGAACCCGGATCACCTTGGTGGGTGGCGAGAGGTCTGACCCCTCGGCCACCGCGACCCCTCTACTTGACTGAGTTCAGGACACTAAATATAAGCTTACTTGTGCATAAGTATGCCAGTTCTGGCTTTTAGTGTATGAAGAAGCGTTTAAACATTCTGACGCCGGCATACAATTACCGACTTTCGAGACAAAACCTCTGTAGGAATACCAGGTGCATTTGTTTCTATTTGTATTCCCAACCACAGTCCTGTTAGCCTCACCGTCACCACGCCGGACACACCCTTTGCAATGCACAACATTCGTTACTGGTTGACCATCAACTGTGACAAAACAAAACGTCTTTATGTATGCGACGGTATTCAGAGTACATCTTGAGCATTTCAGTTATTTTGCATATATTAGTTCTTTGTCACGGATCCTAGTGCCTTCCTCCCTCTCCTCTTAGTTTCGACTATGCACTTTGCACATAAACGAAACTATTTGAGTATTCCTGAAAATCTATGTAAGGCTCGTATTTCTGAAGACTGCGTATAGATCTGGAAATTTCGCGATTCAATTGAGAATATGTAAGCTTTCAAACTCCTGTACACGTTAATTAATTACTATCGCGATTGTGGTTACAGTTAATGTAATTTTTCCTCAAGGTCTGTGAACCTATAGCGGGCCCGCTTGAAAACACTCATTGACTCCCGAGCTACCTTGTCAGACGTTCACCTGTCCACTCGCTGTAGCAATAGCCAATGAACAAGCAGTTGAAGACACCGCCTGGTCGTTGAACCTGCTAAATGTCCGGGTCTCTATTGGGCATAGTCTTCAAAGTGTTAAATCTATTCTGGCAAAAAAAACATGAAAAAAAAAATCACCGCAAGAAACAAAAGGCACGTTCGAGGACGAGAATGGAAAGGGATTGGCGTCGTATTCGTGGAACAAGTCACGTGGTCGCTTTGTAATGTTTCTTAGGGGTGGAGGAGGAAGTAGTGGAAGGGGGGTTAAAACAACTTCATAGTGTGACGGCCGCAGTTTGCTTCTACGCCCTAAACGATCCCTGACCTTGACGTCTCTCGAGTGGGACCCGACCCAAGGCGAGGAGGTCCCTGTATTTATAGAGCGGGAGAGTGTTTCCCTCTTGTGTCGAGGACGAGAACATGACACGCCAGGCCTGGTGGCGGTTGACCGCGGGAATCTCGCCTCTCTTCGACGGAACATTTCAACACCCTTCAACCGTCTGGAGCACGGCCATAGAGGAAAACGTCTGAACAATGGAGCTGAAGAATGGTCCTCATGCGACCGAGCTAGTTCCTGAAATAATCGTTGGCGTCACAGGGACAGTGGGACTGTTTTATTAACCCTATACAGCACGCGGTAGATGCCGCGTCTGAGATACGGAAACTGGCAGTCGATAAAGTCTAGACTGGTCTATGCGTCGACAACAGTGTCGCATTATGCGCGGGGCGCGAAAACGGCGTGCAGTGTTTTCGGTCGTTGACTTTTTCCTATGCGACTTAAAGCGGTAGTCCTACTTTTTATTTATGGAAAGTGCAAGTCCAGCGAATGCTTCTCTTTTTTTTTTTTTTTTTTTTTTTTTTTACGATTTCAATTGGGAGTTTTTTTACATGGCAGCAGTCTGAAAAAGCTGTTTTTTATTGCAATTTTTAGATGCCACGAAACCATGTTTCCAAGCATGGCATCTAAAAAAGGAAAAGTAGAGAAGCATAGTTTTAAATGTGTTTTCTTTTCGTAGATAAAAAAATATCAAACGCACGTTTTAATAGTATTTGTTGGAAAGACTTACTCCTAACACGCTGCAACAATGCTCGTGCGGCAGCTGTATAGGACTCTTTAACAATGCAGTAAATAGAAAGTAAGTTCGTGTCCAAGTCGCTAGAGACTTAAGTGCTACTTAAGACCGGTACGACCACATTTCCCGCTATCAAGCCAAACGTGATTCCAGAAGGAAGATATTTCTCTTAGCTCGTGCAAGATTTTCAGGAATGTAATCGCATGAATCCAAGTAACCGAACCCTCCTGGCTCCACTCCAATGTCTTGAGCTCGGAGTCGGAGGAACTGTCAGCGGTGATGTCGGTGCAGACATGATTGAAGACTGGAAGGGGTCTGGGGAGGCTAAGATTCAGGAGAGTGGAGAGGCGCAGGGAGGTTGTACACGCCAAACGAGAGAGCGCACAAGGCCGTACGTAGTTGGCGAGGGCCGTCAACTCCGCTGCGCACCACCGAAGCGCTAACATCGTTGATTCTGGGAAATGACGCACGTCTCGGCCGTCAAGGAGGTTCATCTCACAGGCGTACAAGCGATCAAACATCGGCCAAAAAAAAGTCTTTTCAGATGCCTATGACATCTACTTCACAGGCCCAGCTTGCCTCGTCTCATTTTTACATAGCATAGTAGACTTCACAGTGTTTAGTTGTTTGCTTTTGGAAGCATCAAGCAACGTAAAACCTCAAAGTACTTCATCACTCATTCATATTTACAGTACCTACGCATCAGTATAGTCTATCTCATGTAAGTATGTATTCCATATTTTGACAGTTCACTTCTGAGAAGCATGTCTGTAAACAGGATTGTGGAGACAGTGCTTTTCCAAGAAGCAAGGTAGTTTTAAAGCTCTAAACAATGGAACTTCCAGACACATTTCTCAGAAGAGAAATGTCAAAATATGGAAAAGTTACAAATGAGACAGACTATAGACAATGTGCCAACTGTAAGATATCATTAAACATGCTGAAATTTATTCAGATTTGAAACATCTTAAAAAAATATTATAGTCTTATGAATTCAATATTTATAACAGAATATAGGACTACAATACTACCAGACGCAAAGCTAAAGAATATTTTATACACGTGTAACAAGTCTATGGTTGCATAACACCGTCCAATTTTACGTGGTTGTGTTTGTTAATGTGAGGGACCATACCACTGACAATCCTTGTCTAACCATCTGCATGACTCAATTTATAAGCAGTCAGAAGCTGCATGTTTCTGGAGTATGCTACAATCATGGATGTGTAATTTTTGCCTTCAATAAATATATTCTGCACAATGTATACTGTAGCTACCATGTCTCCCTGCAATCAAGGTAACAATGGCATGATTCCTAAGGAGATCTACAAGCTAAGGTGTGTAGGCATAATCTCAGGTCCCCAGAGACCACTCTTCAGCTTTCTCTCATCATTATAACAGTTTTTTTTTCCTGATAAGAAGTTTACGCAGAGTGAGTGCATTAAAAAAGTGTAAGCATCATATTCAAATGCAATAAGTTACTTTGTATCTTACATTTTATTTGGATATTGTGAGTAATATTTTTACTCAAGCGAATTTTACTAATGGTAAGACAATTTGGTGGTACGTTAATTTTGCCAGAGAAAATGCTCTATAGTTTTTTACATTGGTACATTAACGGAATGCTTTGAAAAAATTTGAGACAGTGCAGTTATATACATACACTACACAAATATATGTAGGTTTTTTGCAAAGTAATGCACAGTAAATCAACTGTTTTACAATGAGTGTTACATGTATTGTAGCACAGATATGTGTTACAAGCCAATAGATAGTGCTATTTATTGTATTTATTAATTTTATTTTAAAGTTTTTGAGTTTCAGGCAAGCCAACAAGAATGCAAGAATTTCTTACTGTATCAGAAAAATTATATAAATTAAAAGAAAAGATAAAGTGCAATATATTTTTAACTCACTTCAAGTAAATCGTACTAAATTGATAATATTCATATTATATTTTGCAGATAACACCTTGAAATTCACGTTTTCTAATAGTTTTCAATTACATGTAAATTCAAAAATTACAGTTTTTCATTTCAGAACTATATCACTGAATAAAAGATAAATTACTTCTATATTAATTGCATATGAACTGTAAAAAAACTGTGTATGCATATTTAACTAATATATAAATTATCAATGAAGTATTCATTACGCAGTTATTGTATCAAAATCTTGGAAACTCGTTGGACAGCTAGACATAGAAAATATGTCAATTTGATATACATGAGACATTACAGATGTTCCACAGATATCCAAAATGCCCCATGTGAATAACCTGTAGCTGATATACATTAGACAATATTTTGGTGTGTGGGTTTTTCAATTTTAGTAACATTTATTAGAATCGAAGCTCAGACAGATAATTTACGTATGTCTTGTTGACAGATATTGAGGTTAATTTAAGATGGAGGGTGTGAGAGGAGACAGATGCTCTTGGCAAGAAAGTGAAGAGGAGGGGGAAGCAACGAGAATCGCTCATCACTGCCAAGGTCAGTCCAAAATAACCCTGCATAAACACAGGGTCCAAAACGCAATATTCCAGGCCAGCACATTGAACACTATTGGATATATTTATAGAGGTAAAAAGTAATGAATGTAGACTAAAGAACATTGCTAGATGTAATCATCCATTTCCATCTATTGTTACGAGCATTAATGAGCTGTGAACATAGGAAACCCACGTTATGCTAATTTGCATAACAGAATGAGTTTTTGAATACTGGCACTCTTATATTATTAAGGTAAAAAAATAACTTTAAGGTGCTGCCTGCCTACCTAGGAGCCCTTGCACAAGCATGGATAAGACTTCAAATGTTACATTTAATTAAATGCGGCTCAGTATCTGTTTAACTCACATATATGTCACCTGTGACTTTTTTAGTTATCTTGGTGAAGCCTTAATTTCCATAGGATCTTTTAGGCTGTTTCGATACTCTGAAATCTGGGAGCAAATAAGTATTTTCATTTTTACATAAAAAAATAAAGAAATAAAATAAAATTAAATTAAATTTAAAAAAACACCTACACACAAGCCACCAACACTCGAAAACACATACTGTACTTATTAAGTTTATCCTATATTTTTGTGTCCGTTGCAACATTCTCCTCGTCTAAATGTTGAAAATGGCTTTTGTCCGAAAGTGGTATCACTAAAAATTACTAAGCCCTGTCAAATAAAGTTTAACATGTAAATCCTTCTCCTTTTTCATGTCAGGACATTGAGGTAGGCAGTGTGTCCGTAACTCTTGAAAAGCAGGCTATTGCATAGAAAGAAATTATTGTGTGTAATGCTGAAACTTTTGTTTTAAATATTCTACATTTCATATGATTACCATGTTGGCCCGAATATAAGACGGCCTCAAAAATAAGGCGACCCCTCCTTTTACAAATAGCAGAATAAAAAAATTAAATGGACACGAATATAAGATTACCCTTACCTCCTTTTGCAGTAAAATCTGTTTATCTTCAGTACTTTTGTATCATTTTATTAAATGTTAATAAAAAAAAACAAAAACCATAATCATATAAATAGAAAAATAAAGATCGTCCTCTCTTCCTTCTAATGCATTCAAAATGCAACATTTCATAAACCCCATTATTTTGGAATATTTAGAAATCGGTTTTTCAAGTTCATCATGTCTTTCACGGGGCCTCTAAATACTCGACGCATTCTGTTGCAGTGTTTTGTAATTTTGGAAGGTCTTTCCGCCAACGGCGAATGTTTGCTTTGATCACGTTGTACCGACTCGCGGCAGCACAATTATTTGTTGTTAAAGCATATTTTGCTACCGTAACTTTAAAATGCATTGTAACTGTGTATCTCTCCTTTATTTGTTTGTTGTGTCATTGTACCATGCTTTTCAACTTTATCATGATCCATTTTAATGCAGTTATTTAAAACAATTTTTAAAGCCTGCAGCACACAATACAATATTTCCTACTAGTAGTTCGCTTACTAGAATGTTTACTAGTTTTTTACTGGGTAGGTTACAAGCCAATACACTAGATGCGTTACAAGTTTCTGCTGCACACAATACTGGCTGGCTTGCTTGTTTTGTAAAGAGAATTTTCTCCACGACATGAGTCTGTCCAAGCGATGAAAATTTGCCGCAGTTACACTTCTCTTTGCTTCAGATGCACAAAGGAATTTTCAAAATGAGCTTTGTGGGTAAGAAACGGGCTGTTACGATGCTATCAGAATCGCAACACCCTCGTTACGTTTTTGGAAGAACCTGATAAGGAAGATTGTGGCCATGCCTTGTGTTTGTGAATATTTTGCCGACTTCAGAAATTATCATTGCTGGAACCTCCTTTTGTTTTTGTTTTGCAATCAGTTGGTCTTTCGTCAACTTCTTTCCTTCCATGTTTATGTTTCTCAATACTCGTGTGCGCCAAAACTTCTAGTGTTGTTGTTTTGATGAATTCTGATTGGCAGCTGCTTAAATATTGTAGTGCAGTTCGCAACAAAAATAGGATGCCGGCAATTAGGCGAATCCAGTACCTGAGATGGCAGGGCTGCTAGTAGGAGGCAAGAATTTGAGTAGACAAGCTAGTAGCCGAGCAAGTACGACTCCAAGTATACAATATTGTAAGGAATATTGTACCGTGTGCGGCGCGCTTGAGACTATACACGTACATGTACCAAAATACTAAACAAAGAGGAACTCTACCAAAGATGAAACTAGCGATGAACAATTCCAAAATAAAATGCTACAAAATGGTCGCGACTGTGCTGCGATGTGCGTGGTGCTCACCAATACTAGTGACACGATCGATACAACAGTGTCGTAATGCATGCTGCGCTCACTAAAACTAGCGACAAGATGGTACTTTTAGCGCTTGCAGATGTTACTTCTATGTAGTTGCATATCCATGACGTCAACGGAACAACAGAAATAAAGACTGCATATTTACGTTCTATTACGGCAATGAAACGTGAAAAACTTTTATCTGCTATCTTATTTGTTTTACGTGAAAGTGATACGTAAAACACTTCTTTTTTTTTAATACTGAGAAATACAAATAGTTTTACTGTACATATTTTTCTACATACACACATGTTGAAAACATAATCTCAAAAATGTAGGCTACGATTATAAGACAACCCCAGTATTTTTAAACTATTTCTTTTGGAAAAAGTATTGTCTTATATTCAGGCCAATATGGTATTACTGTTGCTGCCAGCATGAATGTGATACATAGAGCACAAGCAATTCCTATGCATTGTTAGCTACAGAGTGATGTTTAGTAAGGCATGTTGTAAAAACTATAGAAATTTTACAAAGCACTCCAGGTAAATCAAACCACTACAAAATCAAATTTCATCATACTGTTTTTGTAGCTAAGATTTACTGATACATTTTAGCTCTTACATTTCCTGTTTTCAATGTACAATACAATGTGCAAAAAATTTATGGTATACCCTTAACTGTTTTTGTAAAATACGGTACATCAACTTTTCAGTACACAGTACAAACGATAATAACCCTTACTGCTTTAAATTGGTCTAATTTTTCATTTCAATATAATTTACAAACTAAATTCTGTAATGCACTCAAACAATAAAATACACACCCATTCACAGAGTGTGCATATGGATGGAAGAATCTGACTCCTGCTCAACTTTTATTTAGTTTTAGCAGTTCTTAACGTTGGGGTGAAGAAGGCTCTAGTGAAGGTCAGTCACTGCTTTGTGTGAATTGCAAATGTATCATAAAGTATTTTGTTCCACTAGATGACCATCGAACATTATGATGACTAGCTTCATTCTTTCACAAAAACAAGACAGCATTCTATTCAAATGCAACTGCTAGCCACGTTAAATATTTATGAAGCTTTTGTGAATCTGTACACAGTTTATCAAAAGGAATTTTTTAATATTGATGCATAAGCCACCCTTTTAAAACTGGTTAAGAGGCTTATGCACCTGACGCATGAACGGTGTTGTAGTGTGCCGTGCCTTTTCTATTCTATGTGAAGCTCCTTAACTTATTCACAATATCTTTATCTACGAAAAGAACACACAGTTCGAACAATGCTTCTATCATTTTAAAAATGCAACATGCTTATTAGAAACATATTTTTAGGGCCCTTCAAATTGGCTAAAAACGGCTTTTTTAGACTGCTGTATTTGGAAAAATACCACCCAGATTCGTAAAACTCAACGTTACAAGCATGCGTTGGTCTTTACTACAAACTTTCTTCTAATAATATTCTAGGGTCGCCGCTTTAAGTCCCGTAGGAAAAAGACAAGTACGGAAACACTGCACGCCAGCTTGGCGCGCCGCAAATATAAGCGATGTTGTTACCGCCGAGTGTGGAAAGCTGAACCTTATCGCTTCACTGTCTCCGCGCACCAAACGCGGAAACTTACACCCGGCACATAGCCCTCTTAAAAATACAGAGTAACCTGGATCATCTGTAGGAGGAGACACATTCACTGAGTAGATGGATACTAGAAACACATTACCCTGCCAATTCCTCTCCAACCATGAACCCACAGACCTAAGCATATTACAGTAATGCACAAAAATAAAGCTAAGACGCACTTCTGTGGTGCTGAAGAAAAATTTACTGTTAGGCCGTTCCTTTACTTTAAGTGTAAGTAATTACTTGTTACAAATTGAACTACACCATGGTACCATAATTTCTTACTGAATTACAAAAGCCTGTAAAATAAAATTTAGTTGTGGTGCAGCAATAATTGGGCCAGATCTTAAATTTACTCTGTAATAAAAAAACTGCATGTACTGCGCAGTGGCAATTCTTGGTCAAGTGGAGGCTTGCACTTGCTGCGAACAGCAACCTTCCAGACCTGTGCACATGTTGCACTTGGCTACTATCCAGACAGTATCTTCCTGAAGCGCAGCTCCCGCCTCTTGCAGCAAGATTTACGACCCACATACAAAGAGATGCTGGGCCTGGATCCCCACCAGTACTGCTATCCCCCCCTCTCCTTCTAGCTCTTCAACCTATCTACTTGCACATGTCTAGTCACTGCACTTATGTTCAAGGGGAAAAAAGCACTACTTCTCAACCATTACAGCAGAAACAGTGATAATGAAAACACAACTGCACCAGCCAATTTTTTTCAAAAATAATTATAAACTGCTGTACAGTAAAAAAAAGTTACTAATTTCTTCACGCAAAAGAAATTACAATAAGATCTAACAAAATTTGTGAAGGTAAAGTTTTGCTCCCTTCTCTTTCTTTTATTAAAACCTAAAATTATTTTAGTAAAAATATTGAGGACCCTTACTGATAATACAGTATATTTAGAGATGATGGTTTATCGCGGGAAAAGTTGACTGTTTGATGGATTTCAATACATGTCCAGCTTACCAGAAGATTACTGGCTTTAGCTTGTACGTGGAGCTGTTGCCCTATTTGACTGAGCCAATAAGAATCCCGATATTGTAATATTTGATGTCTGCAGACAGCTACGTTGTGTGAGTGTTTTCAAGGCTATCTTGGCACAAAACATTTTCGCGATATACCATCATCTCTAAGTATATTAGATCATTCAATCTGAAGAAAACTCAAATAAGTCAATGTTAAAAATGTATTGCATTACTGTATTTAAGTTGCAAAATTAGGCTAACATACTTTCTCTCAACTCCATTTTGGAATATAATTTTTAGTTTATAGTTGGTTATTAAAATTCAACACTAACAACCCTTACATATTTATATTTTAACCCTACTGTAAATTATGTACTAGTGACTCTTCTCAACTTTGGAAGGTTTTGAACAAAGAAAGGTGTACATGAATAGTTTCAGTTGCCAATTCTACATTAACTGTAAGTAGATTAACATTGTACGGTACATACTATTATGCTCGGAGGGGCCAAGTCAAACGGACATATTGTAGCCAACTTTCAATCACTATCTTGTAACAGCTAAAAAATTATTGATTTATTTCCCTGATATATTATTTTAATTTTTATTATGTGACTGGCATTTACCTTACCTTCGTGGTTTTCGCTCATGTCAATTTGAAATTTTTTTCACAAACAACCTGTAATTATTTCGCAGAAAATAAAATGTGTCAGTTCTATTTGCAATACATACTTACACATTCACAATCTTATTTCTGTGTGTCGCAGTTCAATAATTTACTACAGGCAAGCTTGCAATTTTAATAAAGTAATGTTTATAAACTAAGAGTGTAATAAACTGAACACACCTTATACATGTACAGTAGTATGGTTATCTACTTCTTCACGCTCATTGACAACAGTACAAGAAGATACTAATGGACTCCTGAACATTTCTGCAGTACACCCTTATAGACTAACTGGACATAGTTACGAAATGGTTGACCAAAAAAGGGGGGAGGGGGGAAAGGAAGGTACCAACAATAAATACTCCACAAAAAATATCACAAATGTTACCTCAGGTAAAAAAAAACT
The DNA here is from genome assembly GCA_003012365.1 of Medauroidea extradentata. Lineage (NCBI taxonomy): Eukaryota > Metazoa > Arthropoda > Insecta > Phasmatodea > Phasmatidae > Medauroidea > Medauroidea extradentata. The sequence continues at coordinate 73,318 of PNEQ01089534.1, forward strand.
TAAACATACACTTTTAACACAAAAAATTTACTCTCGGAAATTATATTGAGGCAAATAGTTTAGTTAAGAATATTTGTGAAAAGGCCTTTTATCTCAAAACATAAATTTTGTCGCTTGGTGTAGCACTGTGCATCTACACTATGTCCAGTGATGATCTGAGAATAAACTACAAACATCTACACATTAATCGAACTTCGGCAACTAGACTGCAGTTTACTTGACAATCCCTGATAGTGTACTATTAGTGGAAAGGTAAAATAATAGCGAGACCATGTTATTCCAAGACTCGTGAGACTGGTGCCATCTTGGCAATGCTGCCAACCTACTGGCACATCCCTCTTCACAAGCTTTATTATTACCCTTGACACATCCTCTTACAGTTTGCACAATACATAACCTCAAATGCAATTCTATAGTACCACATTACTCAACTAACAATTTACTTAGGCCTAATAAAACATTCTTTTATCCATTACAAATTAATACACTGTGCACTCACATATTATACAATATACCATTATGAATTACCTTCCTAGGTTTACATATTTACTACTCTCTACTTGCATTCAAACATTACTTTTTCACAAAATCATTTAGCCACACCGGTTTTTTCAGTTGCCTTTTAGACGTACGTGTGTCCAAAGTGACATCTGTCTCCGAAGTGCTCTCCCTTACTGCATTCTGCCCGTGTGCACCTTTTTCTGTGCTCTCT
>PNEQ01089539.1:0-17050 GCA_003012365.1 Medauroidea extradentata
TTCACCCACTCACTCTCTTTCACCCACTCACTCTCTTTCACCCACTCACTCTCTTTCACCCACTCACTCTCTTTCACCCACTCACTCTCTTTCACCCACTCACTCTCTTTCACCCACTCACTCTCTTTCACCCACTCACTCTCTTTCACACACTCACTCTCTTTCACACACTCACTCTCGTTCACACACTCACGCTCGTTCACACACTCACGCTCGTTCACACACTCACGCTCGTTCACACACTCACGCTCGTTCACACACTCACGCTCGTTCACACACTCACTCTCTTTCACACACTCATTCTCTTTCAGACTCACAGACTTTCTAGTATTTTTCTGTTTGGCACTACGCATGTACTTCAGATACTGCAATATACACTTGTCAAATAACTATGGGATCGGTCAAAATAAATTTAAGGATATTGTATGAAAATTACAAAAGACGAGATTGTTGTCGGAGACAAAGGATACGTAAATCATTGTCAGAGATAGGATATGTTATCAGTAGGACATCGAAAAAAGGCACGTTTACTAAAGAGCATGAACTCGAATACGGAATAATGCTTCCCCAAACCATTGATACTTCTGCACACCTGCGTGTCATGAGCTCAGTGATTAAAATGCTTTTCATACGTCCCCAGTTGCAGTTGAGTACGGAAAGGGAGTTGTCCGCAGCTTACTCTCGAAACCCTCTTCGTCAAGCATGCCATCCACAAATTTGCCTATGTTTGGATGAGCATTATCGTCTTTTAAACGGATCGACTTGCCATTTGCACCAGCATAAGGCAAACCGAACTCTTCATAGGTTTGTTCTGACCCCCTGATTTAACTTTGTAAGTTACAATACGTCACTCGCTTCAGCCAATGCAATGTTACCATGCAGCGCCGACAATATAGATACAGTAAACTCCCGATTATCAGTGTTAATTAGTGCTGCGCCACGGACGTATAATTGGGAAACACGGATAACCCGAAAATAGCACATATGTTAGTATAAAAATATATTAAAAATTTAATTTATAAATAACTTACTCAAATACCATAATGAGTAATGGTATTACCTATGAATAACGTATTTCACAATTGTTTTCACAAAAATTAATTAAAGTATACTTGGGGTGCCAAGAAAAACTGATGGTGAAATGTAGTTAATCCACTCTTGCGGGATCTCGTTAATCCATTCTTGTGTGAAAGAGTTGACACCCTTATGTTCCAAAAAGTTTTTTTTTACAGAAATTTTGGTTTTTACAGTGTTCAAAGTCGCACGGATAACCCAAAAACTGGTTAATCAGTGCACGGATAATCGGGAGTTAGCTGTACTTGAATTATTTAATTATAGTGTTTGTAAGCACGGTAACCGCTTAGTGCGTTGGTTAGTTTGTATTATTTTATTAAATTATGAGAAATGGATTAAAAAATATTGCCTTCTTTTCTGACAAGATATTCGAAGGAAATTACGAAGTTGGCTTGACCAGGGGCCTATTCCACCAACAGACTCTGCAACTTTTCACTATTCACTTTGCACCTTGCATAAAACTGAAAAGTGCAAAGGAAATGTGTTCCACAAAAAATTACAACCGCTTCGCATTCTTCCAGCCAGTCTGCAAAGTATTTGCAGTATTTTATATTAATTGTTTACATTACTCGTTTCAAGTTTATAGGTTACAAAGTGTATGATGATTAAAAAACAAGTTGTGCTTAAAAATCAGCAAAATATAACTTATAAAATAAAAAAAAATGTTTTATTTAGAAGTTTCTCATGCACATACAGAAACAAAAGGAGGAGGAGTGAAGGAGAAGGAGTGGACGAAAATTCACGCACGCATTGAAGCCTCGCCATGCATTTATCCTCCATTGCCCAACCAATGTAGACATAAAAGTACCTGCTGCTTGGGCGATAAACATTTACTGATATTTGCAATGTTCTGAAGACTTGGCCCGATCGCACCCAAAATAAATCCAACTTATTGTGCACTTTACCTAAGACATTATTTAAATTGAACATCATTGTCAATCATAAAATTGATTCGTGATTTATAATTCTTCCTTGATGGTCTTCTGTTTTCTTGTTCAGATTCGTAAGTATAATACAGAAACGTGTCTAATAATTTTCCTTGATTTAATTTTATAGGTTATGTGCTGCTATTACGCCTATTACATCGACATCTCTCTTCATGACGTTACTTGAAATAGATTCTTACGTGCCAAGTTTATACGTAATGACTTTTAACAACCTCAAACAAATTATTAATTAACAATACACTATAAATAGTTTAACTGCAAATGGAAAATTATATTTGCACAATGTCTGAAAACTTTGTAAATATTCATAAAAACTTTCTGCAAAGTGAGATTATTGTGGAACAGAAATGGGCTCAAAAGTGCCAAGTTTTTGCACTTTACACTTTGCACTTTTCATGTTTTGCTTTGCAAATTACAGTTTTCGTGGAACAGAAATACAAATAAGAAGTGCAAAGCGAAAAGTTGCAAAGTCTGTTGGTGGACCAGGCCCCAGGAAAGAGGTTACTAGTTAGTGCTGAGCAACAAAGTGCAATAAATAGAGTTTCATTAAAGGTGAGTACCTAAAATCCTTAAGCTGTTTGCAAGTAAGTAAATTAAATAATGTTAGTGCTTGTGCGTAACCTTCGCTATAATCACACAATAAACAGTTTAAATATTACATATTCAATATTCATATATTTTATGCATACGAGTTTGTGAACATAAGTTTCTTTTCATTTCGTGAGACACCATAAATTTAAATAAGTAGGGGCTTAAGTTTGCTACTTTGTGTTGTGGCAACAGCACTCCAGCAAGCGGTAGAATGGGCTTCTTGGCGAACAGCTGAGCTCGAGTGTATTGAGACTTCCTCTGTCTAAAACTCGGAATTTCACTGTGAACTGCAATAGTTCGTTTGGAAGAGTAAAGAGTAAATTCAGTAACACGACTCAGTCACATTTTATAGTATCACAGGAACGAGCCAGTAAATTTGTAATGTTGAACATCTCTTTAGCACCCTAAGCACTCGCCTTACTGTTAATGGCCTTCTAGGCAAATGTATTTGTTATATAATTTCGCACGTGAGCAGTTGCTTTGGGCTCGTTTAAGACTTTTAAGACTGCCCTTCACAGAAAATTTCGTAATAGTATAGTTTTACCAAACACTGGGCAACTCTTACACGTTACATTAATAGGAATTTCCCACTAATAAAATATTTTTCGGTTCCATAGTCTTCGTATAAGCGCATGTCAAAGTAGCTATTTAACTATTTTCGCTACTTACCCAAAGTAAAAAAAATAATTTAAACGATAAGAATAATATAATTTAAAATTAAAGTATACATATTAAGTTACAGAATTATACTTTTACAATTTTACGTTATATATGTTTGCATTAAAAAATTCTTTAATGTACCTAAATATACACATATTTTTTGAGAACCTGTACTTTTTTTAAAATAATGTTTGCCGGAAATAAGAAATGTGTCATTCTGTATCTTAATATAATTACATTCACTGTACATTTTTTCATTTGTATTGTTTGAATAGTTTTTACTTCGGGTAGGTAGCGAAAATAGTCAAATCGTTAATTCGACATGCGGTAATATGAGAACTGTGCAAAGAAAAAAAATTACCATAGTGAAATTACTATTAATGTGTAACAGTTAGTGTATGGCACATTTATAAATTACGAATTTTTCAGTGCAGAGTGTCGTTAAGGTGATGTCATTAGTTAAAATGAAATAAGTAGAATTTAATTTTTAATCAACTAGCAACCGAAATCTCGACAGATATCTGTTAATAACGATATACTCTTTCTACAATCACCCTGTTATGCACACACTGACAACTCTACTAAATACACATTAAATGACTCTGACAATAACACGAGAGAAATAATGACCATGAATAAAAATTATCATTTACGTAAAACTCCAATGAAATTCCAAGATAACGGTCTTAAATTATCAAAGCACAAATTTATCAGCCCTAGGTGGAGGTCAGGCACAGTCTAGTATGCAGTACCCCAAGTGTACCAATAACTTTACTCTTTTGGTCACTGATACCAACTCCCGATACGTTCCTGCTATTCTTGGATCACCAGGTAGGCAGTCTCTTCAGACGCCCCTAGTCACGTCACTTCTGCCTCCGACAATACCTCGAGTGTTGTTCGTTCCTTCTGTAGCTGGCAGGTGTTACCCAATCTCGACGCCAACCACCACCGCCACGAAGCCCCACCCCCAGGGCGTTACTCGTCACTGCTGCAGCTCACACAACACCTCGAGTGTTTATCTTCTCCGCGGCCCGTCAACTTTCGACGCCCGTCGGCTGCCCCCAAAGCGTCCAACATCTTACTCTCGAGTCAAAACTGAGCTAGGTGGATCATCTGTAACACGTTGGACTCGCACTCGGGAAGACCCGGGTTCAATCCCCTGCTCCGGCCATCCTGATTTTGGTTTTCCATGGTTTCCCGAAATCGCTCGTGGCGAATACTGGGATAGTTCCTTAACAAAAGCCACGGCAGACTCGTCTCCCAGTTCCTGCCATTGTACCAAGTAGTAGGTCACCATCTCTAATGTCCTCGCTGTCGACGAGATGTAAAGCCCACTTTAGTTACTTTTCTCTCGAGCCAGGCGTGGAACTCCAAAATTAAATAATCTCGAATCACGATATTTTATATACGGCCAATTTATCGATGTCATCGGTGGCGTTTTTTGATGATAGCAGGTCTAAAAAATAAATATTACTTTAAGCAAATATGTGCTGAGATTCGTGTAAGTAATGGAGCCTCTGAAAATCCCAAGCCTGAGTCAGCTTCTGCGACACGCTTGGAAATCCCAATGAAGTATTTTGGAAGAGTTGTGGTACTTCGTCGCACTGGGAAAAATCCCATGACTTAGCTGCAGCTGAATCACTAAGAGCTGAAACACTTCTACATCCAAGCCAACACACAACAGTGTTAGTAACAAGTCGGAACACTTCGGAAAGTCAACGTGTTAGTGTGTTTTGCACCAAGACAGGGAATTTAAAATTAATTAATGGTATCGAAACACTATTCTGTTTTGATGACGATGGTAATATATTGGTGTTAGTTGTGGAGGGGCAGACACTAAAACTTCCTGCTAACGGCAGTCTAAAAATCGATTAAATGTAATAATATAGTCTTTCGAAGCAATATTTTGTTTATTAGAAAATTTTCTCTGAAATAAATTTCATATACTTGCGAAACTATTAAATCACTGCTTTTTCTGCGGTAACATATCCAATGGTACTTCTGGACACGAACCTCTTCAACCTAAATTTGCTACCGCTCGGTCCTACTCCTACAATGCTATGTTTCAATCTCTCTCGACGATATGTCGATAGTCGGAAACTCTTTTTGCTGGAGTCGCTATCATTTCACTGCTGCATCACTCTTATCACCATTTAATACATGCCTAGACACGCAAGTTATGTGCAAATTCCATTAATTCTTTTAATATGAGCGCGAGGAAACCATTATCAAGTGTGTGAAGTGTGGTTTGTAACTTCTGTTATTTCTTTGAAACTGTCTAAGGACATTTTCCGGAGTATGTGTTGTCTTATATATTTCTTGAAAATAAAATTATTGGACATGCGTTTCATAGTTTTTTGGAAAATCGTAATTTCGAGTGCAAGTTCTCCTTAAGTAATCTATTTTTGTTCTGTGTGCAATTCATCTGATTTATTTTATCATCTGCAGTAAATTAAATAAATTGTATTAATAAACATTACTTTCTTTTTTCAAAACGTGACACACATTACCAAGCAGCACCTCTGTTTAAATGCGCAAACTCATGTTTATTTTCTGAACTATTCATATTTTATACGAACGACTTAGAATGTGCAAAATATATTTAATTATTTTTCAATTTGTGACATTCAATTACTTTGTATAGTTTCATTACACTAAGTGGATTCACTTACATTACTAGAATAATATTTGTTCGGACCGAATCTAGTTTACAAAAAAACATCCCATGAAACCTATAACCGTAAATCAGGTTTACTCCGACTGCAAGGGTAATTTTGACTTGCTCAGAAAATTTGTTTTGGTCCATTTAGTGAATAAATTAATGCATATAGTTTCATATTTAAGCCATTAAGTTTGATCTATCAAGATGGAATGCTATTTGCTACCAAGTGGCACTAAAATAAATATTTTGAGTCGGTCAAAGTTACTACTGCAGTCAAAGTATTCTCACTTGGCGGCACAGAGGCAATCCATAAATGTTACAAATTTATAAGAGGACAAGATAAGCTGTAATACGCATTTATATTTTCATCTGCTTCCGTAATTAATCGATTCAATAACAAATAAATATACTCCAATTCCTTGTAAACTTACAAAAAAATAGTCTATCTCAAAATCGTAGTTATTACAGTCGACCTAAGTACATAACTAAATTTAACTCAGATGTGTAGTTTATTAAATCGAGATCTCTAACTATTCCTAACAAATTTAGAAATGCAGTATTTTAGGCTACACCACGGAAAGAGGGGAAATGAGGCTTTTATTCGGATAATATAATACAAACTTAGGACAATGTAAAATAAAGTGGTATCACGCCATATTTATATTTTCACGAATCATTATCGGGGATATGCTCAGGAATCGAACCACATCATAAGAATAAATCTGAAGATGGTCTAACTTCAGGGGTAAAGCATAGCTTAACATAACTATCAGGGGCAAAACAAAACATATCTGAGACTACTTGCTTCTACAGCATGTACAAGAGATACCAAACAAGGGATCGTAAAGGTAACTCACTCAGTAATAAGTACGTGTGTTTTCGGATGTAGCACCTGAAATAAAAAATTGGTTAAACAACTTAACACTAGGCTGATAAATGAAGAAAACTGTGCAAAATAATTTAATAAAAACTTTATTAAAACACGCATGGGTTCATTAAAAACTACAATTTATTAAAGAAAATAGTAATTTATAAAATGTATCACAAAGATTGGAATCTGACATAATAAAGGCTAGAAGTTCTGTTAAAAATTTAAGAACACTGATTTAGACGTTTTACAAGTTATGACAATTATCGATTAATAATTATTTTAACCGAATTGAACATTGTACATTACTAAAAGTACAAGTTACGCATTATTTAACAACACGGGTTATAAACGTGTATTTAATGATTATTTAAAGTCGATGACATTAAAGACCTTAATTTACAAAAATTAATAAAGGGAACATTATCACATATATTTTCCTCGGTTACAAATTACGTTAAACTTTCGCGCGTGTGTGGGTGTTCAACAAGACACTCGTGCTCGCTCCCTGTTTAAATTCTCACAACGATTAAATTTGAATATTAACTTTACATTTAACTTACATTTTTCCGTCTTTTTTAACGAGTACCGTCTGCCTTAAAAAAAAACAATAGAAATTGAGAGACTTAACATTAACTTAGCACTAAGGCTTCGACAGGTGGAATACTTACGATAAAACATTTCAGAATTTCGAATGGTGTGCAACATATTTTTTCACTTTCGCTTAATTTTGAGGTGTCTTCGGGATCCGAGAAAGCAACCCTGTTATCCTGTCTGAAAAACTGCTCTTGAATCTGCAACAAATATATATATATTAGTTTTAGAGAAAAAATATCAATTTATATTGCTAGGAATTAACTTAAATTGAAACGTGTGCAACATTTTCGTTTCATTGCGTTCCTCAGGATGTCTACGGCGTGGAAAAAATTATTAAATAAATGAAACGAAATAAGATGCACACCATCCTTTCCTGCTCCGCATTTTCCTCCAAAAACTTTGAATTCATGAGCGGCACACGCCGCCTATTTCACACAAGTTCTCTGCGAGTTGGCGCCCCTGCAGGACACTCGGAAACAAACCCGAGCGGGAGTTTTTTTGGGCTCCACGAGTTCGCGCTTTTATTCTAAATATCATTGTATATACACAGTGTGTAATACATATGTGGTGTGTGTGTGTCTGTGTGTATGTAGGTGTGTGGTGGGTGTAAGTGTAGGTATACGCACATGGTGTCCCAGGTTGAAAGGGCAGTATTCTGGGAGGTGATAGTACTGGTAATTTTGATCAAATACGTTCATATGAACATGGACAAATATTGGATGGTGTCGAAATAGCCCCGTTTGAATTTTTATATTGACGAGCTCTAAAGTTATCGATATTGTATTACTTGCAGTTATGTTTCTCGTTTCAGTTATAAGGAAATTGTAAGGTAAAATGAATAACATACTTATCTTGTTTTTCCATGGCTGTAATAACAATATTACAATACACAACCATTTTCTTTCATGCCATGTCATTATTTGTCGAGTGCCAATGCTTTCACAATAAGTCCTCAATGATCCCACCGACATCTGTTAATTCGGTGTTGATGACGTGTTGCCCGTCGAAGATCATTGTGCGAGCTAGTAGTCCGTCTCGTATATTAACTTTACTTATGTAGACTTTACCTTTCACCCAACCCCGTAAACAATAATCTAACCAACAGACCATGGCGGCCAGGGAATAGCACTACCGCGACCAATTAGACGATTAGGATATGTGGTATTGATATGCTCCCTGACCTGGTGCCAATTATAACTAGGATCGGCTCCATCACGCCGGAGGTACATAAACAAGACGTGTAGCCAAAGGAACATCCTCGAGTAGTTCTCGTAATGTACACTGCAAAAATTGCAGGTACCTTGCCACATTCGTACAATCGTCGAAAACAATGGGACCTTTCAGCCGGTCATCCAACGTGTCACACCACATATTATTGAGAAACATTCTTCAAAATGCGCGTCTTGCATAGTGATTTGACAAATGCATCGACGTCAATGGTGCGATCTTTGAGAACTTACTGTAAACGCATTGGCACTGAATCAAAAGTTACATGGTTGTGTATAGTAATCTTGTTATTACAGTTATTTAAAAAAATAAGAATCGTGTTTTTTTCGTTACGTTTTAAAATTTACTTGTAAATAATGCAAGGAAAAACTGCAAATAAAACAATATCAGTAATATTAGAGCTTAACAGTGTTTTCATTCAAGTGGGGTTATTTTGACAACTGTGCCACATTGACCCATTTTTATCACAATCACCAGTGCTATCGCATCTCAGAATATTGCCCTTTCCCCCGGGACTCCCTATCTATATATGAAATCAAAACACTCGTATGAAGCATACAATATTATTTCACTACCCATAGTTGAATACTGTGCAATTAAACAAAGACTATAAATATCGGAAAATCACCATATAACGCTTTTCTTTAGTTGGTGGTTCGTGCTGTATGTGCATTAGTATTTAGAAAAAAAATAATTTTGGTATTTTTATTTGCAGCGAAAGTTCCAAATGAAACGGAAACAGCAGACCACGTGGAAGGTGAAGAGGTGGAGATAGAACAAGAGTCTTGGTGGAGAAAGAAAAAGAAAAATTTTGACAGGTATGTAAATTTCCGTATCAACATCCAGTTTTTAGGCCATACTCGGTAAATGCATGTGCGTATGAATATATATCACATTGGTGCAAAGAACGCTTAATTACCTAGAACAGAAAGCATCGAAAAAAATTACAAACCGTTTGTTGCCATACACTGCACAAGTATATGAAAACGTTTTGCAGTTAAATGCATAGTTCCGTCGCAAAAGTTTTTTAATGGTTTCGGCGTACCGACGATAAAAATTTGTGATAGTTTAGTTTATGATATCTACAAAACTGTTAAATTATTTAAGACTTACACAAAAAATAGGGCACTATATACAGGATGGGGCTGAATTCGACCGACAAACTTCGGGAGGTGATTCCTTATGAAAAACCAAGTAGAATATATACGGTACACTTTGTACCTAAAACTAATATTAAGGACAGTGGAAAAGTTAAAAGTGTATATTTTAAAACTATTAGAAATGAAGAGGCATTTAATGATACGTTGAGCATTGGTTTATGCCATCGGACCTTGGAATACACAGTAGAAGCACGCCAATACATTGTATCGTAATATAAACTACTAGGGTGGCTACATTTTTATTATACGCCACTTTTCTACAATCATGATAGAGAAAAACGTAAAAAGTAAAAATGTTCGCCTTGTTGTAAATACGTAGGACCAACCGTTTTCGTGTAAAATTCGTAATATGAGTGGGCGTCAGTAAGACAGAGCATAGTTGTAGGAAATTCTGCATACACGTGTGTATGGCAAGCTGAAGTACCCACTGCTATGACTACGAGGGATGGGAAAGAAATGGGACTTAACTTCTCATTAACAGCTAAGATCATCGAGACAGTAACACAAATGACTTAACAGAGCCAGAGAACCAATAAAGGAATTGGCAATGGTCTATGTCAAGGGATCCATCCTAGCATTCGCCAGGAGTGATTTCGGGAAACCATGGAAAACAGAAACAAGTATGAACGGGGTCTGGAATCGAACTCGTAATACTTGTGCAACGTGATACACTCGTACCACCTCGCTCGTTGACAATAATGGAGGAATATTGTTGAAAAACGATATTACAAACAAGGTTACAGTACAGCAAGTAAATTATTTGAGAACTATCTTTGTATTAACGTATTACGTATTTTTTATGCCTGTGTAGTGTATATAAAGCCATTAAATTCACTGAATTCACTGTTGTATGCTATAAGATATTTTGAACATTATAACAAATGGAAGAGTATTATACATCTATAGCATTGAATACGATTACATAATATTTAATAATTATGTGGGGAAGTAAAGATATCCGAGCTGACTTGTACGACATCCCACCGATTTTACTGTCAAACTTACCATAAAATAAATTAAAGAAACGACTCGATGGTACGTCTCCAATATTCGACACGTAGTTCACATCACCGTACCAACGATAGTCTGACACGTTGAAAACCTCCTAAGTTGTCCCGAATAGTCGCTGCCACTGCGACTGGTTCCTCCGCGGTATCCAACACCAGGCTGCGCATGTAACCTCAGAGTAAGTAGTTCAATGGATTTAAAACAGATAGTGGTTGTCAAGAAACAGGATCAGCGTATCCATCGTCCAGGGAAAATGTTATTTAGGTGTCCGCGCGCAATTCGTGAGATGTGCGCTAGGACGCTGTCATAAAGGAACCACATGGCCGCTCTTGTTTGTAAAGGAATCTCATCAGGTAATGTTGGTAGTTTCCCGCAGAAATGCTGTGTACACATTGCTGGTGAGCCGGCATAGTAAAAGTTAGGGGCCAACCATTATTTCGCATATTAGGGCTGCCCTCCCGTTAACTCTGAGGCCGGTATTCCCAAACAATAAGTTAGTGTTTACAAAGGAAGCACTACCATCTCAGGCGCAAGAAAAGCAACGGCAGAGACCAAACTCGCTGAGCGTATTCCTAGACGTGTTTGCGCCGTGTCCCGAGATAGTGTAGGGTAAGTCACGGCTTATTATTCGCCTGCCCGTGCGAGGCTAGAAATAAATGAAGGCGACGATGAACGCTGCTGATTTACTATGGCTATGACAAAAACACGTTAAGCAATTTTTTACTTTTTAAACGTTTTATTTAGCATTTGAATTTGTTTACAAATTAATTACAGTATCAAAGAGATAAAAATCACGTATTATAACGGTCACAATTAAAATATTCCATAACTGTTGCTTGTTAAAAGTTAAAACCGTAGGTACAGTAGCCACGCGATCGCAGTGTTTCCATTCATATTATTCTGCTGATTAAGACCTGAAATGTTATATTAGCATATTATTCAGACACGTGGAATTACATTCAATACATAATTCTCAGTAACTGTTTATATATAATATATTATTACGCCGCAACTAAACACTAAAAACTAAGGTATAGTCACGGTAACAGTGGCACATAAATTAGGTCTCTCATCGCCTCTATACACAACGCACTAAACCAACAAGTATTATTCTTTTGCCATAGGCTATTACTTGATCAAACTTCTAGCAAAGTGAAATTCATGCTCTAGTCGAAACTTCGTTTGTGTCCAGGTATTTCATTTTGAAACAGTCTCTAATAACCGGGTTGTCGACGATACGTAAAGCTCACTTACCTTACCTTTTGTTTTTGGAATATATTAAATACAAATATGTTTTTGACAATTTTCGAAGTCTTCATAATAACACTGATACAGCGCACGAGCTGTTTAAGAATATGTTGCCTGTCAACGTCTGAAATGTGCTTTTATTGTAAAATATGTTGACAGTGAATATATCGCATATTTTAAGTAGTTCCTAAAGAAACATGTTTTTGTGATTCAAAATGTTTAATAATTTCGATTTTGTCCGTGATTAAGGCAATGTGGACTAATTAGAATGCCTATATTAATAATGTTTACACAGCATTATTGTTATTTTACATGCATCAAAATGAAAAGCAATGCTGCATTAGTACATTTAAATTGAATATAACTTGTTATTATTAGCATTAAAATTATCCCGGAAAATAATTTTTTTTAATTGCGTTATGGTAACACCTAAAAAAAATAAAACAAAATAAAATATGTGTATCTGAACGTGCCGACAAAATTTTATTGTTCAAAACACAAATGTCTTATTTTAAGGTTAGCAAAAAAAGTAACTTTCTCACAAAAAGTAAACAATTAAAAAATTATTTTTATATATGTATTGTATGTTATATACAGCGAAAACCAATTGAGTAGCACTCTTGACCAATAGTTGATTATACCATCGTAACGGTCGAATATAATGTTATTTTAATATGTAGAAAATATAATTACTCAAACTAAAGTAATTGTACTACTGCTAATAATATTCTTTGTAATATAAAAGAAGTTAAAAAAAACTTTCGACCAGCCGGGATTCGAACCGGAAAAATTACAATAGTTTTAAGTTTCTGAAAAGCTTGTAGCTTATCACTTAACATTCTCGCTATCGTTAAGTTTCATTTTGTGTACAATTTTCTTGTGTTTGTTGACTCTCATTTTGTTAAATACGATTTTCGGGTGGGCAAGCGGTAACGTACGGTGTACCGGTTGGGACAGGACCATCTCCAGATCCAGAAAAGAAGCGGTTGAGTCCTAACGCGTGGCCGTATTCCTAAACGTCCGGCTATGGTATCGGATACGACATGGATTATTATTTGCCGTCCCATGTGCGGTTATAAATTAATGAAGGCGACGCTGGGTAGTGCTTTTTTATAGAACAAGTAGTAGTGACTTTAAACAGCTATTTAACTAAAAGACGTTCATTTTTTACATTTAAAACACAATGTACCTCATTTCAAATTGTTTCAAACTAGAAGAAATTATAAATACAGTAATATGTTCAATATAGATTGAAAATATATTGAATACAGATTGAAAACTAAGTAATATATCTTTCGAAATTTAAGTATTAAAAATAGTATTACAATCTCTTGTGCAAAGTAAAAAATAATTTTTTTTATAAATTGCTATCTAGGTGGACGTTTTTGCGCATTCGAGACCTACAAATGCAGAAGCTGTAAGTTCGAGAAAGCATGCACATCGCTCATTACCCTAGCCTCTAGGCGCAAGTAACTAACTGCCGTTTTGTCTTCTCGCCGAAAATCACCTCTTCGAGACATAACTGTAATTTTGACGATAAAGTTGATTTGTACACATCTGTACTCTATAGAAGATTCTGTACCAAGATTTCAATGCTCAAAAAGACCAGTAAAACACCCTTTTTTTTTGCCATTTTGGCTGCTTTACAATTTGCTTTAACGATTACTGGTGAACCAGAATTTGGTATACACAGGTATAGTAATTTTGAATAAGATTCCTAAGCAGACATCACTCATGTGTGTTGAGCAGTTTTCGAATAATCTGGTAACGGCCGAATCTCGGCATACCTCTCGGAGGTCTGGGAAAACGGCAACCATAATGATGTCCACATGTATGCAGGACCTCGAAGCCTTTCTTCTGTTTCTTTAAGTCTAATTTCCATTGCCCGTTTGTATGTTTCTCAATCCCCCCACATTAAAAAATCGAACATACGGAGCTAATGTAATCAAAGTTGATAAAAATACAGTACAGTAGACTAAGCTGATTAGACTTATGTAATTAGTTCCTATTTTCATAATGGCGGTTATTAAAATGTTTTTTTCTTCATGAGATAATCAAAACTAATTTTTTGAAGAGACAAGTTTATATTAGCATATCAAAACGCTGGCAATGTGAGTATCTATGCTTTCTCGATCACATGAGTTATCTACACTAACCAGGCATCTAGAAATCACCAAACTCAGTACATATGTTTGTTATTAACGTATTTTTAATATATAATGTTCAGTTTTTTAACACAGGATGATTCAGAATAGATTTTATTTGTACCACGTGGATAAATTTATGATAAAGTAAGTTGAAAATGTAATTTCAATGAATCCGCGAAATGGTTAGTAGTTTAAAATTGACTTCATAATTTTTCTTATTTTGATAAAATAGACTATATATATATGTTTTAATTGTTTTGGAACTTGTTATTTTGCTCTACATTTTAGGAATTTGCATTTTGTAGTTATTTTCTGGTTAATACTACTACCACTATAATTCACTTCGCAGAAAAATTTGAGGACGTATTTTCGACATATATTTCATAAGCTATCGCCTCATTAAAATAAAAAAAAATGTCCCGCATAACTAACAAGGGGATTGTGTATTGAATGTAAATTGACGATTTGGCGTTTATAATAATGAACGTACTCTATTTTACAAGATTTCATGGCATGAATTTTTTTATTTTCTCCTATAACAGCTACGCCGACTCTAAGAAAATGTAAAATTGAAAACTTTATTTTTCAAACTTTGGTTTAATAAGTTCCAATTGTTGTAGGTTCACTATGTTAGAAGATAGAATCACACGAAGAAGCAAATAAATATTTTCGTTTGTTTACATCTACGTAATCAATGCAAAAATGTTTTGGTTTATTTGCACCAAAATAAGAAATGTAGTCTTATTAGTTAAGCTTGTACTTTCTCGATGTATGCAAATATCATTTGCAGATTATTTTACGAATAAAACTGTAAATTTTAAATGTGATCACTTACCTTGAGATTTTCCTTACGAAATACCGGATAAAATATTAAGTTAAGAGCAGCATTGGCACGCCTATCAAATGTCAAATGGTTTCAATGCACAAGTCACTGAACCAGCGAGCAGATTTTCTGTCGTACAAAACGATTTTTTTAATTTTTAAACTTTTACCAATCTGTAATATTTTTTTAAAAATATTTAACTAAATTTTTAATTGCAATGTCATGAGAATGGAAATATTTTTACAAATGTTAAAGCTTAAACACTGTATTTATAGCACGCTAGCTGTTTTGGAAACATCCCTTTACACATTTATTATTTTTTTTCGTAGGTAAATATATCGTGAACACATTTAATTATTCCTGAAACTTTTATTTAACATGACGTAACGCAAATTAAATACGAGTAATTTACGTAAAAATTATAAAGGACATTCGTTTGACTTTACTAGTAATAATTTTATTTCGGAAATTAATTTTTTAAATATATAGGAATGTTTGTAAGTCAAAACATAGGCAAAACTTCTGAATGTTAGTTAAACATATCGTAACTTATAAAAAGGTGTTTAAATCAACAGTATATAGCAGACTGGATTTATTTGCTTGGACGTACTCCATTGCGATTTAAATGACTGTCAAAAGAAAACTTAAAAAAAGACAAGAAAATGAGAGTATGCTTTAGTCATAAGGATACATTCCCAACATAAAATTCTAAAACTGGAATCTGGTCAGATAAAACATGGATAAAGTCTGCAACGCTATTTCATCATGTGGTTATACTCAAAGTTGCTATTTATGTAGAGCTAAACCGAGCGAAATGAATGACTGGCTTTCTATTTAGGCTAAATCTGTTAATGAGACTTTCTCGCATTTGGTTTGTCTCCTCATTATTCTTGGATACATTTCCTTGAATGCATCCTGCATATTACATACAGACTGCAAATACAGAGCTGGTAGGTACGAGGAGCAGACAATAAAAAGACTATTGCCGAGAAAAAGAAACAGGTGCAAGAAGATTTTCGAAAAGAACTGGGTTTGCTTGTCTACTATCCGCGACAGAAAACTGGAAATACGAATTATGGCAACACAGCTCGAAGATTTCTCAGACATGCAGAAATATCTGCAAGAATTACCGGTGTTGATGCTGATCTCATAAAAAATTTTCATGTGATACGGAAGGTGATAGGTTCAGGATTCAAGGTAAATATTGATAAATTTGAGACACATGTAAAAACCACAAGAGAATTGTATGTGAACATACATCCTTGGTACTTAGTACCCAATGCCAGTTAGTGTACATAAAGTTTTATGTCATGGAACGGATTTCATCTCTGCTTGCATTATCCCAATAGGTCAGCTCTCGGAGGAAGCCCAAGAGAGTAGAAATAAACACAACAGAACATACCGAGAATTGTTTATGAGGAAGACATCACGAATTCACACCAATACCGACCTGCTTCACAGACTTCTCATTTCCTCTGACCCAGTTATTGTGAGTTTAAGAGTCTACACTGCAACAAAACGCAGTCGTGTGAAGAAAGAAGTGGTCGGTCTATTGCAGACGCCTTCATTGCATTTGCAAAATTAACAACACAGTCATTCATTGCATGACCCAACAGACCAATTGAATAGTAGTGGTTCAGAAAATAGCGATGCGTAATTTGACGTATTGCATTTCTTGCACTGTGATTATTTCATTTACATTGCAAGTGTTTTCTTCAAACATATTTGATTGCTGCTAATTGTACGAATAACTATTATTGCAGTGCGTCGTATATATTTTGTTTCATATATATCTCCTATTAAATCAAACAATATAACATAAGATAGTAAATTTATTACTGAAAGGGCCAATTCCTTGCCCCGTCGGCTAGGCCCGATCAATAATGCGCCTCCCTGTCGCTCGGCCCACGTAACAGAAATGGCACACATCAAGCCTAACCCCTATCACCATAGGACTTGGAATTGTTTTCGATTTACAAATGCTCTTGGGAGAGTGTTATTGCTGCCTTGGTAATATATACAATACAAGTCGTTTTAT
>PNEQ01089540.1:0-17050 GCA_003012365.1 Medauroidea extradentata
CGATTTCGCGACTATCCCGCACTTATGCGCGGAGTTGCATGACGTGATGGTTCGGTCATCTTCGCAACTATCCCGCACTTATACGCGGAGTTGCATGATGTGATGGTTCGGTCAACTTCGCGACTATCCCGCACTTATACGCGGAGTTGCATGACGGGATGGTTCGGTCAACTTCGCGACTATCCCGCACTTATACGCGGAGTTGCATGACCTGATGGTTCGTTCAACTTCGCGACTATCCCGCACTTATACGCGGAGTTGCATGACGTGATGGTTCGGTCAACTTCGCGACTATCCCACACTTATACGCGGTGTTGCATGATGTGATGGTTCGGTCAACTTCGCGACTATCCCGCACTTTTACGCTTAGTTGCGCGGCTCTTCTTCGTACCAGAGGTTTCGAACTTTATAGACACCGTGTAAACGCCAGAGGAGTCTCTCTATTTTGGCGAGATACGTGTTGCAAGGAGTTACGATTAGTTCTGTTTTGATGGATCTACCACATTCTCTATCTAAGAAAATAACACACACAAATAAATATTTTCTGGACACGTTTAATACTTTAGAACGCTTATCCAAAACATGATTTTTGTGCTTCAAAATGTCACACTGTTTTTCCATACTGTGGTAGCTTGGAAAATACCAACCTTATTAGAAAGACACACAAAGATAGGAATATGGACTAGGTTTTACAGCACACTTCACACAAACAAAGTTATCTAGTCACGGCCAAAATGCTCATCGGAATAAAAAATACTGTACAGTTGAGAAGCTTATGCGTAAAGGTGATATTGCATTACATGCGCAGGCCAGCGTTACCCTTGGTACTATATCAATGTTATGCCTCACACAAACACACACTAACGCAGTATACGTAAGGAGTCACCTAAATGTGAGTTTCACCTACCTTGTATAGTATTCAATTTACGAATAATGCAATTCAAAGCCTATTTTTCTACATCAGGAAACTATAGGCATATGAGATCATCTTTCTGTCTGTATATATGTGTGTGGGTATATCAGTTTGTTTCCACGTGATGTGTGTGGGATTGTGTGGTGTATGTGTACGCCCTATAAATATGTTATATTGGAGGACATGTTTCCATCAAATTTTGCACGCATGCAGAACTTAATCCAGAGATTTGACTTTACATATATTTTGTCCAAATCATAATCATATTGTCGCTTTGCTAACAATGTCATTTTTTTACATAAAAAGCATTTGTCACGATTTTATGAAACTCAGTTGAGAACATAGTAAGGTAACTTGACTTTATTACGTTTTAGAGGCTGTTTCATATTATGAACATAACTATATACACATTTTGTGACATGACTATAGCTATCGGATGGTATTATATTTCAGAATTTAATTTAACTCAGTTCACGTATAGATGTAGGCCTAATTATTGCTAAAGGAACCATTTATCCCGTTTTAATTAAACTTGGTCTTATTACAGCGACTTGAGTTAAGTGTATATATTTTAATCAATTCGTAAATTACCTGCCTCAGTGGTAGTCCATAAAATATTTAAGGCAAGTTAAAATTGTTTGTATACATTTCCTTAATTGACCTAGTGGATTACAAACCCACAAAAATTATAAATTAAGTGTATATGCAACAACCAACTGACAAAAATAATCTATTGCACGTAAAATTGTTTATTTGGTCCATCTTAAGCGTCAGGAGTCCAACTTGCACAACATTTACACACATATTGACGTCATGTGTCTGCTACGACTATAATTCCTGTAAAACATCATTACCACACATAAGAAAAATATTGAGTGTCATGTAGTTAACGTGAAGTTGAAACGTATTTTGTGTTTTAGTCAATATGTCTGCTGTTCATATCAGTTCATCAAATATCGAGATATTTTGTGTGCCTGAACTCTCTTGCTTTTTTCATGGACACTTGGAACCGCATGACAAGCCTTCCGTCAGTTTATCTCAAGTGATAGTACGAACTCTCTTGCTTGACGTTCAACTCTCATCACAGTTCTCATTTTCTACATCCGTACATATATTATGCAAACACGTTAAATATGTCACCTTAATTACGCATAGCTAGGCTTCTATAATATTGTTATTTTACAGATAAACACCCACGATATTCCACTAGCACTAACATCATTACATTTACTTATACGCATATCGCTGCTAGTAGAACTATCATTGAGAAAATTGGATTGTTCCGACAAACAAATAAATACTGTTGATATTAATTTTGTTGCAGCAAATAAAGTAATGTTAAATCAACAATCAGAACGTTGAAGGTACTATTATAATTCGTTTGCTTTTACAATTTGTGCAATTATTAGGTGTAATTTATTTAATACGAACATATATATGGTTGGTTATACTAAATTTTTCGTTAGGTGATGTATGTTACAATACGTAAACTTTTTTTACCAAAATGATTGGCGCCTTTAAAAAAATTGGAATGCTAATTTGCTTACAATATTATATTTATTTGCTTAATATATCATATTTATTTGAGTCAACCATACCTATGACTTACCATACATTTCTTGCAAATTCAACTGTGGCAGATATTCAAACAAAAAACGGTTTTGTTGGAAGCGGTGAAACATGTCCGTTCATGTCGTTCTTGTAATGGCAGATGCACGTGTTCGCATTTGAGTTTTGAACGGTGGCTAACGAAGGAAAAAATACACAAGCTGTGGTTTTTAAAACTCGTCCAAAAAGGTCAAGTATGCGTAAGTAGTAAATTTGTAGAGCATTATTTTGTGTCCTCTTATTTAGTGATGTCAGGTTAAGTGACCGAAGATAACGAAAACAATTAAAATTATTTTACCGAGCACACACGAGTATAATTCTAGTTTCCATTTCATGCAACCCATTTTTTGCCACACATTCTGTGTACAGTTTTGTAAAAGTAAGGGAGAATAAAACAGCAAGAATCAGCCAGATTAACAGAATCACGAGTTTATCAGAAGTTACAAGACCCAGGTGAGTGTGTATGTACCAAACAATTCGTGGACGTATAGATGACGACGACATAGTGAACATCCGCTTCAAACTGTTCCCGCAACTGTAACAGTGTGCAATGATAACGGTTACACCACACACACTACATACGCACGAACCACATCTGTTACGGGACTACGTCCAGCGCTCACGGCTAGATCATTGGTACCTTGTTTAACAAAATGTGTCAATTAAGTGTTACAGCATCTATCTTTATGGATTTTGAAATCCGAGACTTGAGGGGATTTGAGACTAAAGTGTATCAAGCCTACGTTTGTGTATATATTTGTGGTTTGTGCTGATTCCTTGCTGCCTGTTGATTTTGCATTTTTATTTTTGGTCCTGAATTTGATTTTGTCTAATAAGAAATAAAAAACAGAAAAAAAGAGTAAGTGCGTAGTCGAAAATATTACGGTCACGGGTTCAAATCCGTATGCATTCTTGTAGGCCTACTTTAATATTTATTTTTAAATGTTTCCATGTAAATATAATTTGTATGAATGTTGCTGTGCATATACTTGTTTTTCGTGATCAGAACAAAACAGATTATACAAACCTTGCATTGTATATTGTTGCTCAAACATACGAAAATGTTTGATTCAATAATGTATGTACTGTGTCACCAACCAAATCATTTGGTTAAAACAACAAACATGTTTCAAACAAATAATTCGGTTGAGGCAAACAATACATTTTTTGCAAGTATTCAAACAAATTTTGCTCGAATTTGCAATACTTGTTTCTCGGTGTACTATCTGGCGGTTCTTTTCTTGCACGTGTTGCGATGTGGCGCACCAAGTATGCCAAGATATGTTGGGCTTTCTCGTCTGTTGTAACAGTTTCATTATTATTAAAAAGTGTGCTATCTTGGTGACCTAGGCCATCTTTACCGCAAGTACCTTATCGAGTTTCTTTTAATTGTAGTACTCTTAACTATTTTTAATTACACGAGAAATCTGAAGAAAACTTTCTTTAATTTTGTCACACAAGTGAGCATTTAATACTTAAAAAACGTTAATTTTATTTGTTCATTCTGTTGAAAATGTAGTATCAAAATAACAAGATTTTATTACAGAAACTAATTTTTTTCTAAATACATGTCTCACGAGAACTACTTGAAAGACTGTAGCTAAATTTAATATATATACTGTTCATTATAAACCAATAGTTTAGCCGTTAAGTCCACTATGTAAGCAGGATACATATATCGAATAACTGAAATAATGTTTTATTTTTTAGTGTACACGTTCCTGATTTTAATTTTTTATTGCATCCACACTGAGGACATTAAGCGCATATTTTACGCATTTTTTTAATTTGAAATTACTGTAGTTTTTTTAGCGTTTTAACATTAAACTGACAAAGGCATCAGGATTAAGTCGCCAATTTGTAAATACGCCCTACCGATTGCTCTGAAACTGCGAGTACATATCTACTAATTGTTTTATCAATTATATTAGACTGATTTCGTAACTTTTTGTTGGTTAGATGATAAGAACTGGTGGATTTGTAAAATAACTTATTTTACAAAGAAAATTAATATATATATTTTTTTTAATTAAGCGTTTGATCAACCAACATAAAGGGAAACTAATAAATAAAAAGAAAAACATTTTTGTGAAAATACTAAATACTTGAAATGGCTGGTAGAAACTGTCATAAAATTAGTAATATTCACTGCAATTCTTTTAAGTACTTCAGCTATATTTAATTCAGACACGAGCAGCTTTCTTTAATTAATATAGTTTTATGTGCACTTCTTTACAGGTTATGCCACGCACGTTACGGCTTAGCATTCCATACATACTCAATAAATTTAAATGGCTTAGTATTATGATATTATTTCTTTATATTTTCAAACATATAAAATTAATATTTCCCTGCGTTCCTCTTACATTTGACTTCAGACACAATCGTTAATATCAGTAGAAACCATCCTGTCGCACGAGGAAACAAGTGATAACTCACTCTCACCTACGTGCGGTTCAGTTCCGTACTACGTACTTACGATCGTCCAAGAAAATTACATCGAAATGGGCCAAAACTCCTATCGAATACAGACGTATTTATTTTCTTGTAATTACAAGAACGAAACTCCAGAAATAATTGCATATTTACAAGTTGTTAATGCCATTATCCATAACTTATACTTCATTCAGGATTATTATTTTTTATTCCTTTTTATCTAAAAACTGCTGCATAGTTTTGTCAAAAATAGTTTTTACTATACACGATGTCCCATATGTCCGGTCTCATAGGGCAAATAGAAATTGTTGAAATAGGGAATGTTTTAATAGTGTTGTAGTGTAATGTAGTGTTATTGTGAATAACAACATTACTACTACATGCCGCTCTATCCCGCCGACCATGTTAAATCGTGTAGAAAGCTATTTGAACCATCGCATGCACATGTGGAAAGTACACTGTGACCGTCAATTTGACCATTTTCGGTTTTAATGACACATGGAAGTGAAAACACTGCTATTGCCATACGCCAACACACTACAACACTATTAAAATATTTCACCAATTTCTAATTGCTCTACGAGACCGGACTTATGGGACAACCGGTATAATGTAATTTTTTTTGACAAAAAACATCGATTTGGCTAATTAGTTCACAAATTAGAACTCCCTCAATTGCGCAATTAACTGAAACGATTGTTTATTTTGTCTTGAAAAAAATTAATTAACACAGTATATACTAATTTTTAACAAAACCGTGTACCAGTTTTTCGATCTGTGCTATCATTCAGACTTAAAAAATAATCATTGTAAAAGCAGTAGAAATGATGGATCATGTCCTTATGTGATATGGTACGTGTGTGTTGAAGGTAGTTAAAATGATAAAATGTTTAAAATGTATTAAAGTCATTCGTGAAACCATAACAAGCCGTTAAGACAGAAATTCCAGTATGCCGAGGATGATCACATCTTAAAAATGAAGCAGAACTCTACTGAGAAAGTCATGGAGCATTAGTGAACACTTAAGAGTGATACCTGCATGTAGCTAATTATACGAACTTTTATGACGGCAGAACTTGGTCTTTTTAAACTTGAATGCGTTTCACTTTCTCTCTGCAACATATACTGGCTCGCTAATATCCTATACACGCTTGAGCACTTTAGCACTTGAGGTTATGTGCCAGTTGTTAAGTAACATCTTCAACCACAAACAAATATAAATGTAAGATAAGTACAGTTAAAAATCTACTGAGAATTCTTCGAAACGAATATGTTATAATATATATATATATATATATATAAGATATATAGGCCTAAATATTTATACATATACATTCATATACGCCCCCTGCGTACAAATTTATACAGGCTGGGGTTGAATTCGCCCAACAAACATCTGGAGGTTCTTCCTTATGAAAAGGTATGTAGAACACACACGGGACACTTTGTACCTAAAACTAATATTAAGGGCGGTGTTAGCTCTTAAACAAGGAAATTTTTAAGTGAATTTTTGCAAAATAGTTTAAATTAAGGGGTATTTAATGATAATGAGTTGAGCACTGTTTTATTCCACCGGGACCTTTAAATATACTGTATAAGCACATCAATGCCCGGCACCCTAATGCAAAATACTAGGACGGCTACCCTTTCATTACACTCCACCTTTGTACCATCAGGAATTACGAACTATTAATGCTGTTTTCTACTAGAGAAGCACGTCAGAAGTACAAAAGGTCGTCGCCTTGACATAAATGCTTAGGATCAACCGTTTTCGTGTAAAATACGTAACAAGTGTGGGCTGCAGCAAAACAGTTCCTAGTATGTAGGCAATACTGCGTATACGTGTGTATAGCAAGCGGCTGTACCCACTGACATGAATATGAGGGATGGGAGGGAAATGGGTCCTAACATATCATCTACAGCAAAGATCATTAAAGATGGTAATACAAAAAACTGAACTATGTAAGAGAATCGGGAAAGGAATAGGCCATGCCCTAAGTAATGGGATCCATTCCGGCATTCACTTGTAGTGACTTCGGGAAACTATGGGAAACAGAAAAAAGGATAGGCGGGGTCAAGAATGGAACCCGTAGACTCCTTAATATGCGTGCAAGGTAATACACTTGCACCACATCGCTCGTTGACAATGATAAGGAATATTGTTGAATAACGGTATTAACGTGTTACATATTTATGTAACTGGAACCATAAAGTTCACAGAATTCACTGTTGATGTTGAACATTATAACAAGTGGTAGAGTAAATACATCTTCAGTATTGAATACGATTAAATAACATTTAATTATTATTAGCGGAAATAAAGATATCCGAGTTGAACTGCATGACATCCCATCGATTCTTTGTAAAACACACCGCACAATTAATTATAGAAAAGGCTCAATGGTACGTCCCCCGTGTTCGATGCATAGTTCACATCGCTGTACCAACGATCGTCGGGCACATTGAAAAACACTGAAGTTGTCCCGAATAGTCGCTGCCGCTGCGACATTGTGGCCGAAGAGATCCTCTTCTGAATCCACCGCGGTATCATACACCAAGCTGCGCATGTAGTCCCAGACGTAGTCCAATGGATTCCAATCAGGAAACCATGGTAGCCAGGGAACTCGACCACCACAGTCTAGACATCGTCCAGGGGACATGTTATTTAGGTTATCGCGCGCACTTAGAGAGCTTTAGACTAGTGCGCCGTCATGCAGGAACCACATGGCCGCTCTTGTTTGTAAAAGAACGTCATCAAGTAATGTTGGCAGTGTTTCCCGCAGAAATGCTGTGTACAGGTTGCCGGTGGGCCGGAGTGGTACAAGACAAGGTACTAACAACATGTCGCCTATTATGACTGCCTATACAATAACACTGAATCTGTGTTGATAACCGTAAACAAACGGGGCGTGAGGATTGACGTCTGCCAACATATCAGTACTGGGGCATTATGTAGACCATCACGTCGGAAGGAAGCCTCGTCAGTGAAGAGAACATACTTTGCAAAGTAATGGCGTGTTCTGTGTTGTTCCAGAAACCACGTTGCATATTCCTTTCGTCTAGGATAATCTGCAGGATGTATGGTGTGCACTCGCTGACAACTGTTCATGAAGCACACGGCCAATGGTGGGGCGACTGCTGCTGAATACTCTCGCCATAGCACGTGTGCTCGCGCGTATGACGTAGGTACCAGAACTGGATTTTTGTCGTAACTGCCCACAACCCACTGTATTCGTATGCAACCCTCATTAGTCGACTACAGCGATGCATGTACAGGAACGTAAGTAATATCAATAGTACGTCTGTAATCACACACCGACTCAACACTGTAAAAAAATTTAAAGTAAATTTACTCTACATGTAATGGAAGCTAATTACCTCTACAAGTGATTGAAAATTACTCAACACGTGTCAAGGAAAGAAATGTACTTTTTCATTACACATTGGCGCAGTCCTATAGGACAATTTGACATAACGCGCGAGCGAAACTTCCGAGTGGTTTGTGTGGCGAATACACTACCTTGCGGAAATTTCCACACATATTCGGAAATCAGATTTCCCTATCAATGTTTGGGAATATTACAATACATATGATGAGTAATGTGACATAACAAAACGCACATGTTACAGATAAAATATTTAAATGTCTATGGTCAAAGATTCATGAAAATATTGTGAATATTTCATTTATCCATGGTCACAGACATCTCGCGCTAGTTAAAGTTCACTTACCTAATGTTTATTTTTATATGTAACTTCTTTGTGTTTTTCTCACTGTTCGATGGAACTTACACATTTTTTAGGTTTAAGTGATTTTTACTGAGGACAGCAATATGATCCGATCCTGGAAATCGATAGGTAGTGGTTGACTAAGAGAAGTTTGTTGCCAGAGCGGATGTTTTTGTTCGTAGAACAACAACAGTTGGTAGCTGTTTTTGGAACAGAGGGACTGACATTTTTTGCAACAAGGGAGAACGTTTCTTTCAACATCGAGAGGAGAAGGACATGTCTGCAGTTAACTTTTGGTTCAAGGACCAAGAATCCAGTCTTCATCCGTAATCCCAGAGAAGGAAGGACGAGATTAACGATGTGGCCAGTGTTCCTCCCAATCAGAAACTATTAATCTCTGATCGTTTGTTAAGCTGCTGAAAACTTCGGTAAGGCTGATTTTATCCTGATACGAACTACGCAGGAAATTCGTCGACGAGGCTCTTATAGTGAAAATTCAACTGTACATTAAAAGCCTAAACATTCAACCTATAAGCTGTGCATAAATTACTGCACAATGAAACCCGCTCTTTGGCAGCTGGTCGGGACCTACGTTGAATGACTGTGAGAAACTAAATGTACTAATTGAAAACAAGTGAACTAGTTTGTGGAGCCTTCGAACGTTATCTTGCCTAGCTTGAGACCCAGGAGAGGACGGGTTGCCACTATTATGTACCGAGTTACGGCCCTTTCTTTCTTTTCTTTAGTTGCTTCTAGTTTCATTTCTCATAACCTGTAAGCTTCCGTCGACACTTCAAAATATTTTAATATAAAACAATTTTTACTGTAAACATTTTCTTAAATGAAATACATCGTCTGTGAGAATCGGAAGCATATTGGTTTGTTTTCTGATAGGTAAGCCAGTAGTTAAATAGAGACATTATCCGTACGACAGCAGTTACTGTGTTTCAGCTCCTGTTTATTGAATTAATAATAAACTTATATACGTATATCACATATAAAATGCCTGCCCAACGCGGGGCTCGAAGAGAAAGCACAGTCATAGTGACACTGTGGTACGGATAAGTAGGAAAATAACCTAGAGAACTGCTTGATAGAGCTGTATAATTGTCATAGAACAACAAATAGTTGTTCTAAAGCTTGTTTGCTAATATAGTTAAACACTACGTCAGTATAACCTAACTCAGACATGACTGACAAAGATTCAGTACCCACACAAATAGACGAGACGATAGAGGAAGTAGTAGCTCGCTATACTGTGGATAGCGATGCCGCTTTATCAGAAGGGTCAGTTACAGCGGAAAATAACGCTGGAGAAACTATCACTATGCAGACTATACTAAATTTCATACGAACTGAAATGCAGAACAACACGCAAGCCATGCAACGTATACAGTGTAGCATACAATCTGAGATACGAGACGTGCAGGCTAACGTACAATCTAAAATGCAAAATGTTCGGTCTAGTATACAGGACCTTCAGACTAGTCAAGATAACTTACAACTTGAATTGCGAACCATGAAGGATGAAATTAGGAGTGAATTAACTGGGATCCTAAGCAACTGGAAGCGAGACATAAATACTCGCTTTGAGAGGATAGAGTCCGATTCACGAGACTGTAGGTCATGGGTACAAGAGACTATACATGAAGCCAACTCGAGGTTTGGGAATGTAGTGGTACAACTTCACGAAGTTATGACTCAGTTAGATGTGCACAAAACTGAATCGAAACAGGCTGTAGACGACTTGCGTAAAAATTGCAAGGCTGAAATTGAAGATTGGTCGTGCAGGGTAGAAAACGAACTAACACAAAAACTTGAGCAATTTCGAGTGACTTCGCCTGAAATTAATGCGGATCGCGGCGAACTATTGAAGAGGCCAGAACATACGGTAACGTCGCAGAAGTTAGACAACACGCCTACCGATACTCGTTAGAGCCTAGTACCAGAGGGCGAAACAGTCTACCCGGTAAACGAGGGAACAAACTTGTCGAGGGATATACCTGGGGTAAACGAATTAACCCAAGTCCCGAATGTAGCTGCACTATTTCACCACCCCATACAACAACTCAGCAGGACTATTCCCAAATATTCTAATGGAGAAGACGAGAACCCAATGACTTTCCTTAAGAGGTTTGAGGAATATTCTGAAACATTCAAACTTGACGGAGCAAGAAAGCCTCAGATACCTAAACTTCTCGCTTAGGGGCTCCGCGAGCTATTGGTGGGAGGTTGAAAAGGCAAATACCAGGACGTTTATTGAATTTCGTGGAAAATTTACCAGACAGTTCTGGGGACCCAGAGCGCAAGGACTAGTGCGTGCTCTCTTACATGCTGAGAAGTACGATCCAAAGGGTCACAGAAAAGTAGATGAACATATCAGTTCTATATATGAAAGGAGTCGTCATTTAACGCCAGAAATGACCGAAACTGAGCTGATTTCAATGCTCACGACACAAATGCCGGTATCGTACCAGGTAGCCTTAGTGGGCAAATACAATTTGTCGCTAACCGAGTTTCGAGAACAGCTGATTATGCTGGATAAACTAGAAAGGTAGATTCGTCACCAGAACTGGGAAAATCGAAAAGACCAACATCCTAGAAGTAGTGGATACTCAGGGGGCGACAAATTTCGTCGTAGGGAAAACGACGAACATGAGCGTCAAATTAACACCCTTAAGAAGGCTCGTGGTAGTAATCAGACTACGAAGCCGATTATAACAATCGTAAAGGACAGCGAGACAGTAAAGGCGGTTGGGGAAATAAAAAAAAAGCAACACTATGGTCGGCGAAGTCGACGAAGTCGTTCTCCAAGACGTCACTCACCACGTTCAAGGTCTGGTAGTCGTGATAGCAAACCGGAAGAGGTTAGAGAACACAACGCGAAGAAAGACCCGTCAAAAGATCATCAGAGGCGAAGCTCCAGGGCCCCGACGAACGACAAGGTAGAAGGGTATTTTTCGAGAAACCAACCTCTTAATCCCACTGCTCCCGCGTTCGTGGTCGACTTAGAACACAGGAGGAGATCGCGCTCTTCATCGCCAAGGAAGAAGCCGTTAAACTAAAACGGACTAGTGATGAAAGTCTCCGATCGTCAGTCGTATAT
This sequence comes from Medauroidea extradentata, assembly GCA_003012365.1. Lineage (NCBI taxonomy): Eukaryota > Metazoa > Arthropoda > Insecta > Phasmatodea > Phasmatidae > Medauroidea > Medauroidea extradentata. The sequence continues at coordinate 11,793 of PNEQ01089540.1, forward strand.
AATTTAGCACCTTAGGGAACATGCACTGGTACATTTCTTGTCAATTGCTTAGAGGAATGCAAGGCGTCGTAGAAAAATTATGTCATGAAGAAATTTGTAGAGAACACAAAATGGTGGCCGTGCACTAGCATCCTCCAATGAGAAACTACAACAACACATCGAATTTGAATGATATTTTTTGCAGCGAGAATGATAGGGAATTCCTTTTGCAAGACTCGGAACCCATGGACGAAGCTAAGTATGAATTTCTAAGCCCAAAATTAATTTACATATCTGTGTACACGTAATGCCAACGTTATTGGATAGCGGCGCTGACATTTCTTGCGTTCCAGAGCAGCCATTGAACTTAGTATATGTAGATTGGTTTGGGACCTTGCCACAGTCTAAGGCCGGGGTTAAGTACATTTTTGTGACAATGGATGTATTCTCTAAGTTCACGAAATTATACTGCATCGTGAGAGCTAATGCCAGTACTCTGCTGTCTAAAATGTAGAGCTGGTAATGAACCATACAGTGCATGCGTCCACAAGCTTTACTCCATTCGAGGTGCTAACAAATAAACGATCGGAGATTTTCGATACGACGACGATCCCTCGCTGCGAGCTGGAAAACGATGCACAGACAGCGGACCATATAGACCTGGAAGACGAAATACGAAAACTTGTGAGAAGTCGCCTGATTACCGCAGCAAAGAAGAGCCAAGTATGCGAAGAGGTCGAAGATAAACTGTTTCAAGGTCGGTGATCTTGTGCTGGTGAAGACATCCTATTTCGCAATTTTGGGAGCAAGTAACAAAGAAGCTATTCTTGTTGTTCGATGACCCTTTCAAAGTAAGCAAAGTAATTCGAAATAACTGCTACGAGTTAGTAACCTTAGACACTAACCAAGTAAAAGGCAGATACAACATAACGCAGTTACGCAAGTATGTCACTTTAAGTGAATAAGAAGCTAAATGGTGGCTGAATTTTGTTAGTCACTCGTGTGTGTTTATAAATGTTGGATGCATTACTTTTGGTGACGACTGTAGGACATGTAATGTGTCGGCTATAATTGTGATGTGATTTGCCTTTGTATTTGGCGTACTAGTGATGTTTGCTTTGGAGCCAGAGTTGCCCAGAATATTTGCCTCGACACTGGATCGAGATGTTCTATCACTTACGCCAACTTGTTTTATCGCATTTCACGATTGGTGTGATACAATGTTTGAGTCATCCTATATATACATACATATGAAGAGAATGTGTTACTCTCTTGCATCACAATATATACGTTTGGAGCGCCGAGTAACTAATGCCTGTGACAACTTCGATAAAACTGCACGAAATGTCTGCACAATTACGAAGGGTTAAACGCCTAAGGAAATTATAAAATTACTGAAAGGCAATACTTTGCTTAATTTACGTGAAATAAAATCACCATGGCCAAAGAAGAATAAATATTGCTGGCGAGAAAACAGTATAACTTTCTTGATTACTCTTCTATGCAGTTTCGACTATCTAATTTGCACACCAAAGCTTGTGTACATGTTTTCCATACAACTATTCCACTGGCATAAATTAGAATGAGGTAAAGGTTAATCATTATTTAAAATCATTATATTTCATTTCAGACAGCGAAGAACGCTTGTTTCTGCATGCTGCAGATTTGGTATCAGATTTTATTCCACAATTACACATTCATTCATCCTACCCATAGTTAGGGTCGTGACCGGAGCGAGGGGTGTGGTGACCGATCTGTCCAGCTGTCTGGGAGATCATGACTAGTGGCAGCATCGAATCTACTTGCAAGAGATCGTGTGAACCACACTTTCCACTACAAGATCGAATGGTGAATGTATGGGTCTGAACTGTGTAACAAAAGGGTTGAATGTGACTTTAATGTGACCACAATATAGAAATAGAATTATGTGTTCCAAGGAGTGTTCCTTAGCGGTAAAGTTATGAGCTATTACGCCCGCGGTGAAATGTATCTGCTGTGCACCTGAGGTGGTGACTCGCCTCGACAACGAGCATTGCGTGACGGCGGAGCATCAGGTGGTTCCAGAGACATCACATCGCTAAGAATGTGTTAGTCCGGGGCTGTAACAGAGAGCCGGTTGAGTGGATCTCCATGATTCGTGAGTTATGATTAGGTTCGTACGCCATAACAGTGAACTATGATATCCCATAGCTCTAACATTTATTTTTTTAATGTGATTCAGTAGTGAACAAACTTAATTATTTGTAAAAAATAACAATATAAATTCAGAAAATACTGTCTTAGTGTCATCTTAAAGCCAAGACTCTAAAGGAAATATAAAATCAAAAATGAACTCTAACATTCTTGGCCCATATATTAGAACATTGAATGTTTGTTTTTAACTGTTATGTTGAATGTCTGAGATATTAAAATTTTTCTATCATATGTAGATCGACGGGCTTAACCATCCAAATGATTTCATGATAGTTACTACGCCTGGCCGGAGTGATCTGTGACATAACAAAATGCACATGTTACAGATAACATATTTAAATGTCTATGGTCAAAGATTCATAAAAATATTGTAAATATTTCATTTATCCATGGTCACAGACATCTCGCGCTAGTTAAAGTTCACTTACCTAATGTTTATTTTTATATGTAACTTCTTTGTGTTTTTCTCACTGTTCGATGGAACTTACACATTTTTTTTAGGTTTAAGTGATTTTTACTGAGGACAGCAATATGATCCGATCCTGGGAATCGATAGGTAGTGGTTGACAAGGAGACGTTTGTTGCCAGAGCGGATGTTTTTGTTCGTAGAACAACAACAGTTGGTAGCTGTTTTTGGAACAGAGGGACTGACATTTTTTGCAACAAGGGAGAACGTTTCTTTCAACATCGAGAGGAGAAGGACATGTCTGCAGTTAACTTTTGGTTCAAGGACCAAGAATCCAGTCTTCATCCGTAATCCCAGAGAAGGAAGGACGAGATTAACGATGTGGCCAGTGTTCCTCCCAATCAGAAACTATTAATTTCTGATCGTTTGTTAAGTTGCTGAAAACTTCGGTAAGGCTGATTTTATCCTGATACGAACTACGCAGGGAATTCGTCGACGAGGCTCTTATAGTGAAAATTCAACTGTACATTAAAAGCCTAAACATTCAACCTATAAGCTGTGCATAAATTACTCCACAATGAAACCCGCTCTTTGGCAGCTGGCCGGGACCCACGTCGAATGACTGCGAGAAACTAAATGTACTAATTGAAAACAAGTGAACTAGTTTGTGGAGCCTTCGAACGTTATCTTGCCTAGCTCGAGACCCAGGAGAGGACGGGTTGCCACTATTATGTACCGAGTTACGGCCCTTTCTTTCTTTTCTTTAGTTGCTTCTAGTTTCATTTCTCATAACCTGTAAGCTTCCGTCGACACTTCAAAATATTTTAATATAAAACAATTTTTACTGTAAACATTTTCTTAAATGAAATACATCGTCTGTGAGAATCGGAAGCATATTGGTTTGTTTTCTGATAGGTAAGCCAGTAGTTAAATAGAGACATTATCCGTACGACAGCAGTTACTGTGTTTCAGCTCCTGTTTATTGAATTAATAATAAACTTATATATGTATATCACAGTAATATCACTAACTTTTTTTTACAGTGAATGCACATAAGCAAATTATTGCGATTGTAACAGTAAACCGTAGTTAATGTAACATGTACAGTGTATGCATATTCTTCCATTATTGTCAACGAGCGAGGTGGTTCAAGTGTATCATGTCTACGAGTTCGATTCCCGACCCAACCCAGCCTTGTTTCTGTTTGCAAGGTTTCCCGAAATCTCTCCAGGCAAGTGCTAGAATTGATCCCTTGACTTAGGTCATTGCTGATTACTTTCGCGGTTCTCTCACGTAGTTCAGTTTTTGTGTTACCATCTCTAATGATCTTAGCTGTCGATGATATGTTAGGACCCATTTCCCTCCCATCTCTCATATTCATATCAGTGGGTACAGCAGCTTGCTATACACACGTATACGCAGTATTGCCTACATACTAGGAACAGTCTTACTGCAGCCCACACTTGTTACGTAATTTACACGAAAACTGTTGGATCTACGCATTTATAACAAGGCGAACTTTCGTACTTCTGACGTGCTTCTCTAATAGAAAACAGCATTAATAGTTCGTAATTCCTCATGGTATAAAGGTGGAGTGTAATGAGAGGGTAGCCGCCCTAGTATTTTGTATTAGGGTGCCGGGCATTGGTGTGCTTATATAGTATGTTTCAAGGTCCCGGTGGTATAAAACAGTGCTCAATTTGTTATCATTAAATGGCTCTTAATTTCCGTTATTTTCCAAAAAGCACTTAGAAATTTCCGTTTTTAAGAGCTCATACCGCCCTCAATATTATGATTAGGTACAAAGTGTCCCGTATTATGTTCTACTTGATTTTCCATAAGGAATCGCCTCCCGAAGTTTGTCGGTCGAATTCAGTCCCACCATGTATATATCTATATACATAAATTATATATATATATATATATATATATATATATATATATATATATACATATGACACGTATACTTATTGTGCATGTAGGTTTAATATTAAACATAAATATTACTAATATCAGCCCATATCAGTCTGGTACTTATCGCTCTCAATTTCCCGGGTTCCAAACACTAAGAATATTACCCAGTACATAGGCCTTTAAAAAAAATCTAAATAACAAATGGGACAGAACATATGTTTCAGAGCCGTTAATTCTCTCCCCACTCCTTTACAGTCGATCCAACCTTTGAATAAATCCGCAGATTTGGAACGTCATAGACATTTCCTTAAGTACTGCTTCTCGTTAGGTGCGCTGTTATCAACAATACGTCAGTGACCATTTAGAATTCCACGTGTACTGGGTCACAAACCTTGACCTGAGCAATGAGCTCTCCATTGTTAATGGCATGAATAATGTCGAGTTACCACTACGCTCTCAGTAGAGCAGACTTTATGTTCCGTCATCAGAGACGGTCTCACATAACGTTATACAAGAACAATGACTGGGAGAGAAATCGGCCACGGCGTTTGTAAAGAAACTGTACAGGAATCGGTCATTTCAGAAACAACACATGTCAATAAAAGTTAATTTTCGAGGAACGAAAAAAAACTGTTTAACTTGAACTAAAACCATTAAATACGCCAATGGATGATATGGGTACATAGTTGGGTCTCTAATACACATTGTGGTTACAAACAACAATCGAAACATATAATACATTATTTATAAAACATTAATTAGGAGC
>PNEQ01089541.1:6825-17127 GCA_003012365.1 Medauroidea extradentata
TGGTGGGCGAGTGGAAGGAAGTCCAGGTTGCCCTGTTGCCCTGGATTCTATTTTTGGATGGTTGGTAATGGGGAAAATAGATTCCACTCTCGTACCTCCCGTATCCCTCGTATCAACTAACTTCCATGCCTCAGTCGTGCCGTTAGAGGACGTCCTCAAGAAATTCTGGGAACTGGAAGAAGTTCCAACTGCAGTTTGCAACACACCAGAAGAAATCCAATGTGAGGAGATGTTTCAAAGAACCCATACAAGTGGAGTGGATGGGCGCTACACTGTAACACTGTCCTTCAGAGAAGCAGCTCCAGAACTAGGAAAATCTCGATTCTAGGCTCTCAACAGATTTAAACGCTTGGAAAAGAAATTATCCCTTCAACCAGAGCTCAAGTTATCCTATACAGAGTTCATGAGGGATTATGTTATGGAAGGCCACATGGAAAAGATACCTGACTCAGAGGTAACTACACCTTCAACTTACTACATACCACACCATAGTGTGTTGAAACCCGATACCACAACAAAACTGCGAGTTGTTTTTGATGCGTCGTCGAGAACCTCATCAGGCTCGTCTCTGAATGATACCTTATTACCAGGGAAGAAGCTACAAGGTGACCTCAGGGATCTCATTCTTCGCCTTAGACTTCATGAGGTTGCATTCACAGATGATGTGCAGCAGATGTACAGACAAGTTCGTCTCGACCCGAAACAACAGGATTAGCACAGGATTCTCTGGCAATTTGATGATGAAGGACCCATTGAGGAGTACCGCTTGAAGACAGTAACTTACGGAGTTTCTGCTGCCCCCTTTCTTGTGATTCGAACGCTTCACCAGCTCGCAGAGGATGAGAAGGCTAAGTTTCCACGTGCTTCTCAAGTTCTTGTTTCCGATACATACATGGACGACATAGTGACAGGAAGCTTTAAAACTTCAGCAAGAACTTGTTGAAATACTGAAGTCGGGAGGATTTAACCTTCGTAAGTTTGCTAGCAATAGTCAAGAGTTCTTAGCGAGTTTACCCACCTCTCAGATCCAGCACCCGCTGGCCCATTTCTTTGATGACAATAAGCATGCTGGTTTGAAGGTATTAGGACTTCATTGGAAACCAAAATTGGACACTTTCTCGTACCAGGTACTCCCAACAAGCAGCCAGTACACTAAAAAGGGCATTCTGCTAGAGGTGGCCAAAATATTTGACCCTTTGGGTTAGTTGTCACCACTTCTGTTACTGGCAAAGGCCATGATTCAAGAGATGTTGTTAGAAGCTGTCGACTAGGATTCAGATTTGCCCGACAGGCTAAAGCGACGATGGTTTCAATTCAAGGAGGAATTGCTCCAGTTGGAGGACATTACTATTCCTCGAGGTCCCCTGATAAAAAACCCCGGACTCGGTGATAGAGCTTCATGGCTTCTCGGACAGCTCTGAGTTAGGATATGCAGCATTCGTATATATGCGTGAGATACCCCAGCAAGGACCTGTTCGGATACAGTTGTTGATGGGTCGATCCAAGGTGGCACCGACAAAAAGGTTGACGTTGCCTCGTCTGGAGCTGTGTGCTGCAGTTTTACTGTCAAGAACTCTGCGTTACATACTGGATACTTTGGCCCCTTCACTAAACGTAAAGAAGGTGGTGGCTTGGTCAGATTCTACAGTCACCCTTTCTTGGATTTGTTCTTCTTCCCATAGGTGGAAGACATTTGTGGCCAAGCGTGTGGGTGAAATACAAACAAAAACTTCACCTGACTGGTGGCGTTATGTACCTTCGGAGGAGAATCCAGCTGATTGTGCCTCGAGAGGGCTGATGCCATCTGAACTAGTCAATCATTCGTTGTGGTGGACAGGACCACTGTGGTTGCAAGAAGAGGAGACAGCGTGGCCTACTTTGTGCAAACGTCATGCTGTAGAAGCTGATCTACTGGTGGAACAACGCAGTCAGCTGCCGGTGTCCTTTGTGGGAGCAGTTATTGATGGTGATATCGCACTGCTTGATAGATTCTCTTCCCTCACAAAAATTAAACGCATCACATCATACTACTTGCGTTTCATCAATGCTATTCATCCAGAGAAGACTCATTGTAGTGGTACACTTGAAGTGAGTGAGCTTCAAGCTGCACTTATTGTGCTGGTCAGACAGACTCAAGCAGTGAAGTTTGCAGGAGAGCTTGCAGCTGTAGCCAAGGGTGAATGCCCATCTCTTCTCCAGAGGTTGAACCCCTTTATCGACACAGAGGGTGTTCTCAGGGTGGGCGGCAGACTTCATGCCTCAAAATTGCCATTCAGTCAGAAGCACCCTATCCTACTACCAAAAAAATGCCGCCTGACAGAGTTAATCATTGAACAATTGCATAAGGACTTGCTACATCCTGGTCCTCAACATTTGCTGTCTGTTCTTCAACAAGAATTTTGGATCATCAATGGCAAGGATGTAGTTCGACAACAGTTACACCGGTGCGTCATCTGCTTCTGTTGCAGACCTAGCCCAGTAGTTCCCAGGATGGGGAACCTTCCTTCAGCACGTGTCATGCAGGCAAAACCCTTTCTCAAGACCGGCGTAGATTATGCTGGGCCCTTTACCATCACCATGGCTCGAGTTAGAAGGCCACAAACAGCCTGTGCATACCGTATTTTATCGCTTATAGGTCGCACGCGCATATAGGTCGCACCCTTATTTTCAAGTAGCGGAAAAAAAAAATGTTTTTCCGCTTATACGTTGCGGTACCCACGCGGCCGGCTGAATGCATGTAAGACAGGCAGGCGGGCCAGCCAGTCGGCCGGCTGGAACAGAGCGCATGTGTGGTGTGACCTTGACTCACAGAAGTGTAGGCAGCTGCAGTCCTAGTGAATAATGAGGGTGGGGAGGCCAGGCGGTGTTGCCAAGCGTGCGCTAGCCTCGTGCCGGCCGGCAGCCACGCTTAGTGTTGCCTTGTTGCTCTAACCGAATAGACGTGCGGTACTAAGGATTTGTGATGGGAAAACGTAGCGCTTACACAGCCGGGTTTAAACTAAAAGTGATTTCATATGCACAACAGTTCGGAAATTGAGCTGCGGGCCGTGAATAGAAAGTCAATGAAAAATTAGTGCAGGGCTGGAGAAAACAACAAGTACAACTTCGCAACACGAACTCAAATAGAAAAGCGTTTCAGGGTACAAAACACGTTAAATTCCCAGAAATAGATGCGGGTGTGCTAGGCTACGTGCATGAAATGCGTAATAATGGATGTGCCATTTCATATGACATGGTTCAAGCAAAGGCACGGCAAATTGCGTGGGAAATGAAAATTGACAACAGACAATTTAAAGCTTCGATCGGCTGGGTCGTAAGATTTATGCGACGGCACAATTTGTCGATGCGAAGAAGAACGTCTGTCAGAAATTGCCTGCTGACTGTACTGACAAGGTGTTAAACTTCCACAATTTCCTTATTTAGAAGAGGCAGAAAACAGCATGTCTGTTATCACTGATTGGCAACGCGGATCAAACTCCAGTTTTTTTCGACATGCCGAGGAATTCTACAATTGATGACAAAGGGGCGTCAAGTGTAAGAGTAAAAACAACTGGAAATGAAAAATTACGATGCACGGCGATGTTGGCAATAACAGCAGATAGCAGAAAATTACCACCATATGTAATTTTCAAAAGGAAAACTTTGCCGAAAGGGAAGTTCCCTCGTGGTGTACATGTGCGTGTACAAAATAAGGGATGGATGGACGAAGTATTAATGAAGGACTGGGTGAAGTGCGTGTGGAACAATGGGCCAGGAGTACTGCTGAAACAGCCTGCAATGCTAGTTTTAGACAGTTTCCGTGGCCATCTGGTGCAGCCAGTCAAAACAGCAATTGAAGATGGGAAAACCGAACTCGTCATAATTCCAGGCGGTCTCACATCAGTTCTGCAGCCGTTGGACGTCACAATTAACAAGCCTTTTAAGGACCACTTGCGCCGCTTGTACGGAGAATGGATTGCCAGCGCCGATCGGGAACTCAGGCCGACAGGAAAAGTGAAACGTCCGTCGCCGGAACAAGTATGCGAGTGGATAGCTACAAGTTGGTCCCGCATCTCCAGCGAGATGATTGTGAAAAGTTTTAGGAAGACTGGGACATCAAATGCCCTAAATGGGACGGAGGACGAAGACCTGTGGCAGAGTGATGGCAACAATAGCGACCATTCCAGCTACGGCCATGACGGAGTTGACACCGACAGTTCTGATTCATCAGATAACAATGACGATTTGTAAATTATGGTAAACTTGACTCTTTTCTGCATATAAATATTTTTTCCTTTCTTTGTTTAATATATGTACAGTAGAATTGGCAAGAAAAATTTGTTTAGGCTAAAATTTTGAATTTATTTCAGCACAAATTTTTTTTATCAGTTATAGGTCGCACCCCTAGTTTTTAAGGAAAATTTTTCAATAAAATGTGTGACCTATATGCGATAAAATACGGTGCCCATGTTTATTTGAGTGTTTTACGACAAAGGCCTTACATCTCGAACTGGTTTCTGATTTGTCCACAGAGGCGTTTCTTGCTGCCTTTCGTAGGTTTGTGGCCCGCCGCGGCCTCTGCACTGATTTATTTAGCGATTGCGGGACCAACTTTGTGGGTGCCAATCATCAGCTGAGAGACTTGAAACCTTTTGTCGAAAACTCTTCGAACAGGTCGGCAATTTCCAGTGCATTGTGTGACCAGGGAATAACTTGGAACTTCAACCCCTCCTGGTGCACCCCATTTTGGTGGACTTTGGGAGGCTGGGGTTAAGTCAGTCAAGACCCACTTAGCCAAGGTCATCGGCAGCCAGATATTGACATACGAAGAGTTTTATACTGTGCTCACACAGATTGAAGCAGTCCTGAACTCACGGCCACTGACCCCATTGTCCACAGATCCAAGCGATCTTGCTGCCTTAACACCCAGTCACTTTCTAACCTTTGGACCAGCACATATTTTACCCGAAGAAGACCTGACAGCAGTGCCTCTCAATCGTTTGACTAGATGGGAGGTCATAAAACAAGCTCATCAGTGTTTTTGGCGCAGATGGCATACTGACTATTTGTACCAGCTGCAAGTGCGTGCTAAATGGCATACAAACACAGCAAACATCGAGCCAGATATGTACCATGGTGTTAATCCGGGATCCCAACCTACCTCCCCTTCGTTGGAAACTGAGCAGAGTTGTTTGTACCTTCCCAGGTGAAGATGGTGTAGATCGCGTGGCTCAGATATGTACAAGTCAAGGACTGGTAACTAGACCAGTTGCCAAGTTGTCCCCTTTGCCCCAAAACTGAGTTAGAAATAAGCTATTTTTGGTGGGCGGGATGTTGGGACCTGTCAACTCTGTACTTAGGTTGTTGTTATTTGTGAACTGAACTTTATTGACTGTCTCTTGTGTGACTCTTACCCAGAACTTAGCTTTTTTTTTTTGTGGGCTCGAAGAGTCTATCGGGCAAGATGGCAACCTAGCCATAGTTCTAAAAGTGTGGTATTATCGGTTGCGTACGGACGTGTTTACGCCGTGTATATTCGATGGAACAACGTTCCTACCTATTTATATAAGGTTGTACATATTTACTTTTGGAGTGTGGTAAGGAATTTTACATTATTTTTTACTATTAACATGCAAATACATTAACTAATTTAAATACTACAGTGTAGTGCTCAAGTTAACTGGTAAAAAAATTAATGCTGGTGATAAGAACGGCATATTTTCAAAATCCTAAATACTGTAACAGAACAAAAATCTTTTAACATTGTCCATTCTTACATGAAAGCAAGTTGATATAAAAACGTGATTATTACAAGGTTAAAATTTCATGTTTCTATTAAAGAGGTTTTATAATAATATTTTTAAAATACATACTGAGAGACTAGTCAAGGCATTTCACTTGTTCAGGCAGTCAATTAAATATTGCTACCATGAGCGCATTGCAAACTTTGCACTTGCGTTGTGCATCAGTGGCATTAAGATATTGCTACTCCAAAATAGGCAAAATCCTTCGAAAAACTAAAAATTGGACCATATGTCTACAACATACTGTACCTAATGGAAAATAATCATAAATGATGTAGCACCTATCCTCACATTGCAATAAAAAATTTTAACACTCAAGAAGAAAGTCAGATCCACGGAAGTACTGACTGAGATTATACTAAAAGTTTGAGCACAGTCTCTAGTAATAACTTCTAAAGGTGGAACTTACTAAACAAAAAAACATTATAAAAGCCTGGGAAATGAATAATATGAGTACATAATACTGCAATGGCTAAAAAATTATACAGCACTTCATATTTACAAAATGCCTGATAGTGGAAAGGATGAAAAATCCTCATAAAAACGGTATCCTTTAAAATGTATATTTGTGTTTTAAATATATCTGAAATAACACCTTTTATTAATCTATCTCGGAAATCACAAAAAATTGTCGTTCACATGGAAACCTACTCTGTGTTAACTAACTTTATGTTAAAAATTTTATATACATGCTCATTTTAAATCAGATAGCAGCGAACAGTGTCTTTGGATACACACGAATTGTGTTCTGAGTGCCTTAAAAATAAGAAAATCTCATAAATTTGTAAAGCCAATTTTAAAAAATTGTTTTACATGTATTGTATTTTCATTCTCTTGTTATGACGTCAGTTGTCTCTGTTGGTATACACAGACGTGCTAGGGAATTTCGATGAACCTTCCCCTGAAGCTGGTTGTCTGATAACATCACTGTGATCAAGATTCTGTCTTCAACCATCAGGTATCAGATGGTCCCCAATCTAGGGGACATGTGCTATTGAACTCATTCACACCTTCTTTGATGTTCAGGTGAGTGTTCGGGAAGAGATTATGGCATACTAGAATAGGGGAAGGAAGTCCAAGAGTTAGTCTTTAGAATACCAGCCTTCAAGTTTTCATTTGATACGTCCTTCACTCTCGTCTACACTAGACAGGCCTCGGCTCAATATGATGCCTGGTATCGCCCGAGCAAAAATCCCATAGAGTGAGAAACCCCTGGCAAGAAAGGAGAGGATCTCTCTATGATATCTGGTCCAAGTCATCGTCAGCAGTGTGGGGAGAACTTGAGGTCTATGTACTGTAACTTAGCCTCCTATAAGAAGACGCTACACACACATTCTCTCTGTGGTGTCTCACAGGCAACTATTATCTCTCTGGATTGCTGTGGAGATTGATGACTGAATGCAGGTTCCAGGCTATAGCCTATTACAGTACATCTGATTCCGGCCTTCTCTGGTCATTCTGTTCTCAAGAAAGAAGAGAGTAAACGTACTCTCTACTTTCCTGAGAACAGAATGGTCAGAGAAAGCAGGAAATCAGACGCAGGAAGGAAATATAGGTCTTACGTTCCGAAACACTTTATTTCTGGCTGTTATAGAACCTCAAGCCTATACATTGAGCAGGGCTGCTAGTACACGCACTCATAAGCACCTCCAACAACACAATGGGCTACTGACCATTACGATAGAGCTACCCAACCACCCTCCCTTGCATGATCTCGACTGAATGCAGAGGGAAGGTACATTGTCAATGCCCGTCTCTGCTTCCTTCTGCTCTGGCCACACGTGTTTGGCACACCATCTCTCCCGTCTCTTAATTCTGGCAACTAAAGTACGCTGACACTGTGTCAGAGTCTAGGTGAGGTGGCCTGGCCCAACACAATGTTGTAACAAACTTGGCACAACATTTGTAGGAAAGAAATAATTTGCTGATAAAAATTATAATTTATTAGCCACAAAATGATTGCCACCGAAAACAAATGTGGTTAATGTATTCTTTTTTATTTATCTAATTTAGTTAGTTTAAGTTATAGTAAAAAATACATAAACTGTCATCCTTCTTATAAAAAAATAATCTACAACACAATGCATAAATCTCAAGTATGTAGAATTTTCTCTTTTCTGCAACTTCATATCTTATGCAACAACTTCAATTTTGGCAAATGATTATTACTACTGTTGAGACCCTCTTAGATGCCGTAGTCTTAGACAACGTTTCACTCAACATTTAAACATATTTACAAACATTAATTCTCTTGAACAAACATACATTTGAATTAGACATACCTGCAGCGTTAGTGTAACAGGAATGGAACCACCTTCCCTTGTTAGGTCAGGCTCAACTCCATAAACATGCTGTGTGGCTTTACGGGCAGCAACATAATTAGGACTGTTTGGATCAGACACCCATGACCGTCCTCCGTGCCCTAAATACACCTACAGAAACAACATCAATCCACTATCAGCAAACACTTACAAATGTACGGAGAAACAATTTCCAGAAAACATGCTCTACTGCAGGAGATCTCAACTGGCGAGCTGCTAGATTAGCTAAATATTTTCCACAAAATGCCTGAGACTTTGTGATACAGAACATTAAATTACAAAATAAATTCACTCAAAGTCTTCTTAAAAATGAACAACAAAATTATATTCTAGAACTTTAAAATTACTTGAGTACAAAGATTTACTGGCTTCAATATGCCAGAACATGAACAAAATTGCATTACAGCCACAAGTCTACAAACAAATGACTGGTGAAAGCAAGATGTACATTAGTGCCAGAGGAAATCACCAAGTAGAGCAGTTTGACAAACAAAAAAGATTGTGACTCACAGCTTGAGTCAAGAACATACCTTCATGGAGTTAGGGCTCTTCCTTTTTGCCCACTGCTTCTTCACATAATCCAACACAAGTTTTTCAACCCTCTCTGGGGTCTGGTTAGGCACAATTCGCACTGAAAATTTTCCAGTTACTTTTCCTGGAATGACTGTCTTCGCTCCAGGCTCACTGAACGCTCCCTCGATTCCATGCAATGACAAACTCGGAAAACGAAAACGATGTTGTAACAACTTGATCTGTGGGGAAAAAACGTGAAGCAAATAGTGCATAACTGCTCACCAACCATTATTATAGTCTGTCTTAGATAAGAATTATAGTTTCTGACAGTTGTGTTGGCAGTCTTGCATTCAGCTGTTTCCATGAAATATTTCCATAAATACAGCAGTGTTTTCATCTGTAAAGTACAAACACACTCAGAGTACTTTTAAACTATTCAGAGTGTGACAATATTTGTAAATAGGTACATAAAGTTGTTTAAAGGACAGCCTTCAGAACTTTCAATAACTAAAATTCTTACGCGACATAAACTTCAGTATAACTACACTCCCTCTCCAATTATCTCTTTCTCTATGAATATATACAGTAAAACTATGCTAAGAAGTTCCCAACTTAAAAAGTTTTCCTCTATAATAAGTTTCAATTATATTTACCATTTCCATTACTACAATAGTAAATTTACCCTTTTAAGAAGTTTTTCCCTGTTAATATGTTCAAATCTTTAAGTCCCTTCAGAAACTTCTTAACAGAGTTTTATTGTATGTTGTATGCAGTGGCAGATTTATAAACATATTTGGGTGTGGGGAGGGGGGAGGTGGTGGTTACATGACATAATAGATTGTAAAGATAGCAGCCATATCAAAAGTGTTGTTTACTGTTACAGAACATTAAAAATAACATACAGTACATACAAGTAGGACATATTAAATGCACTTGTATCATCATAAAACAAAACTCCAGTTTCCTCGAGGCGACTAGACATACTTTGGTTACATAATGTTGAACACAATTTGGGGGGGGGGGGGGGGCGGCGGCTTCATTTCATCCTGGTAGTCCCACCTTAAATCTGCCACTGTATATATGTGTATGTATGTATGTATGTACGTATGTACAGTATATACACACACTGAGAGAAGAGAGTGTGTCTGTGGAGAAGCAAAACACTTGTTCATCATTTATTCTACGATAGCAACATAATTCAGAAATTTTTTTTCATATTTCTGATGGCACTATGTTGTACTGAAATCTTAAAAAATAACTACTATTTTACATTATTTGTAATAATGTGAACACAAAATTGCAATTCATGGAAACACAGTGCAACTAAAGAAAAAACTGTCATAAGAAGGAAAATGTTATACCCAAGAATAACATACACTAGAATCCTATTACAGTGTTCCCATTTATGTCTTCTTGATTATAAGGTTGCTTTTATTAGGCCCTTAAAATAGTTTATAACATGAAATTACCCTCTTATAATGTTTTCTCATTCAGGGTTCCCACAGAAATATTAAAATGAATTTCCCTGACTTTCCCTGACTTTCACTGACCAATCATTAAAAATTTCCCTGACCATAATTAATATTATTATAACAACACGCCTACACAACAAACTTTTTTTTTCAGCCTCCACCATCCCCATAGCTGCCCATCATTATCCTTTTAAGCAACAGATATTTTATATA
>PNEQ01089542.1:0-10197 GCA_003012365.1 Medauroidea extradentata
GACCCGGACTAGTGCGGGATTATCGTCGGACTAATTTTTTGTCTTATTCATAGACGCGGACTATATCTAGTCCGACGTTACTTGGCGTTTATGAATAAGGTAACACTTGGTCCGGACTATAGGACCAACCCTGGACTAACTGGCACAAGATGATCTCAGGATCATCTCGGAACTATCTCACGACTATGAATAAGGCCCTGTAAGTCAACGCTTTCTCTATGTATCACGTTTGATTGCGCGTTTGTGCTGCCGCCTAGTTAATATCATTTTAAGTTTTAGTAACTAGCGCATCCTAGCAGCAAATATTGAAATTACATGCTCGAGCCACGGCGTAGCGGGCCTTTCAAAATGGGGCAGGAAATTTAAATGCATATTCTAGTATTAATTGTAACTGTGAAGCAGGTGTGCGCACACTGTAACACATGAACTACTGACTCTAGAGAAAAAAAGTTTATAGCAACAAATATTTGGTAAATATCAAGAGTAACTACTCATGCGAAAATTAACAAAAAACTGCGGAAATGTACTAATTACGATTTATTACGTTGAATAATAACAGTAATTAGTAGTCGCAATTAATAATTGTGCTTACTTTCTACCAATTCGATAGTGGGGAGGGCTATGAAGATCAGGGAAATTGTGGGGTAAAATACTTAAAAAGCATTATATTTATTGCATTAAATACCCTAATTACGATTGATTTTACGTAAAAATAACAAGAAAAAACATGCATTACTACTGGAAAAGCCGACTTTCTAAAGACGCGATAGTGGGAAGGGCTATGAAAATCAGGGAAATTGTGGGGTAAAAATACGTAAAAAGCATGATTTGTATTACATTAAATACCCTAATTGCGATTGATTTTACGTAAATATAAAAAGAAACCACATGCACGACTACCGAAAAAGCCTACTTTATAAAAATTCGATAAGGAGGGGGGGGGGGAGCTATTACGAACACGGAAATTGTATGTTAAATACACGTACAATAATCGTAATAAATAGCCGAAATGTACTATTTACAATACATTTCAGTTAAATTTAACTGATATAAATAGCTGTCTGCAATAAATACACGTGCATTACATTATACAGTGGTAAAGGGATGTACACATTGTGGAAATCATTTAAAAGTACGCAAAATATTACGAACAAGAATAAAAATAGTTTATACACAGTAACACACAATTTAAAATTCATTCTACCACCAATTTAAGAAGCTAAAAATTTTTACTGAAGTAAATTCGTATTTTTCGCATATTGCACAAATGCACTAGTACATACGCATTAAATTCACGTTGTATGCATGTTGGACCGATGTTACACGTCTTTAATGCCCATTATAAAACGTATTTAACGTGTTCAATTTGCAATAGAAGCCGGACACATTACATAACGAACACTGAACAACATACATTATTGTAGTAAAAGATTAGTACTTACTCTACTCAGTTGCGGATAAAAATTGTTCGCCACAAACAGTAAATAATGCAATGGTTCCTCTTCCAACGTGGTACCTTTGTCGATAAATCTCCACACACGTTGTATGCAAAACGTATTTGTTGCTGTGTCTCAATCAGCAAAATTTAACTAATACACGCTATCCACGAGAGTTGCATACTGTAAAACGTCCTTAAAACACACACTACATATCACTTCTATTACGCCGCGAAGCATTATTACTTGTAACGGTCATTTGTACCACAAACCGTCAAATTTTCCTTGAATACGCACAGCTACTGCCACGAAAACACGTGTTATAAGCGTGACGGTTTTTCTACAACTGAATTTGCAGCCTAAAGAACAGTAGCGCAACGTATTAGCGCTAGTTTCAATGTATATCGCTAGGAACGCTAGTTCCACGTAAACACGCATCATGGCGAAGACGTAAAACACGGGAGTCGGACTTAGAATTTGGACGAAAAATGGAAAATTTCAAAGTAAGTAAACTACAATTTTCTTTACGTACGACTCATTTTCATCACTGTAGAAACATTTTTTATTAAGAAACTTGACCTGTAAAACCAATAGTTTAGTCCCTACGCGATACTCTTGATATTTACCAAATATTTACCTACTGATGATAGCCAGATTAGATTAGATATACAAACTTATGTCTTGAATATATTTTGTAAGGCTTTTCTAACCCAACTTACATTTTTTTCTAAATTTCAAAAAATGTTATTCTTAGCCATCATAGAAATCCATGGCCTTAGTTAGGAACACGGTCGTTGAAGAACAGGTCTGGACACTCGCCAATATAACAATGTATTTTGCTTGACCCCCTTGTTGTTTGATTGTAGTTCGTCAAGTTACCGACAATGTCGTACTTTTTGGCGCTGTTTTCCGGCGGTCGGACTCAAACTCCGTCCACTGTTTTGCATTATTAATTTTATAAAGTAAATAAAGATTTCTGGAGCCTTTTCTTAAATTTGTGAGCGAAGAAAGTATTTCATAAATTGATAAAAAATGCGTTTTGATAAATTGTTTATCTTAGCGGAAAGAAAGTGGGCGGAGTTTAGTCTGACCGCCCTAACTGCAGCGCCAATAAAACACAATATTCTCGATAACTTGG
The DNA here is from genome assembly GCA_003012365.1 of Medauroidea extradentata. Taxonomy (NCBI): domain Eukaryota; kingdom Metazoa; phylum Arthropoda; class Insecta; order Phasmatodea; family Phasmatidae; genus Medauroidea; species Medauroidea extradentata. The sequence continues at coordinate 2,575 of PNEQ01089542.1, forward strand.
TGAGCTACAGCAAAATAACAAGGGGGTCAGGTTTCCAGTTGAGTGTACAGACCTGTTCTTCTACGGCCGTGACCACGACGAAACTAAACCAGTGTTCGTGTAGCTGCTGTAGTGTAGTGTAACAGCTACACAAGACTTCAAATTTTTGTGCAACTACACTGGCAGAGCTGAATGAAACGATTTTATCGACATTTGTTCAGCACGCACCTGCAGCGCTTGTTTTTGCTGTTGTATATATTACGTTGCATCCATAGCACTTACCATAGGTTTGTTCTGGTGGTCTGCCAGTTCTGCTACTTTTCTGCCAGTAGGCGTTCGTTTTACCGGAAGTGTTTTTTTTTTGTATGATGTTCGTGTGGGACTACCCAGTCTTGTCAGAAATGGCTGCCATTTCTGCCCATGCTCGGTGAGCTAGGGCAACTGGCAGCAACAAAAAACCTTCAAAACAAACTCTCTCGTCCCGTGCTAAACAGTAGGCATATTTTAGCGGTTGAATTGGTCACAAGCTGTTAGCAAGCGTTTGCCGAAACTGTTTGCATTTACAAGAAATAGCTAAAATGCAATATCTACCCCCATGGAGTTACGGAATTGCGTGTATTTGCTATTGCCTTATCAGGGATATAATTGGACTGTATAAAGGAAAATACTTCTTCACGAATACATTTATTGGAAAATTAGACATATTTTAGCGGTTGAATTGGTAACAGTACCTGTGAATAGAGCATTTTAGCGCTCCTGTTTACAAGGGTGTTTGCAAACATGCTGCAACCAGGCTGAGGGTGTTTGCACATTTCTGGCAACCGAGGCAGGAGGACTGTTACAGGGTTTGTTAACAGGATGTTTACCTTTACTTTTATTTCCTGTTTTGTTTCGAACAATACAACACAGCACCATCAGCACTCATGGAAACTACAGAACGCGCCTCGACTAGTCCCGGAACAAGGGAAGTCAAGAGAGCGAGTAGGTTAATTCAACCACGTGGCCAGAACAGCGAAACAAAGCAAATTATTCAGACACACAAAATCCAACCAAACAAAACTACCACTAAACACCTTAGCATATCAGTGACTCGAGGCATTGGTCGTTTTACAAAGCATCACCGCGTTTGGCAGTATCAAGTGCGAGGATGCCGGAGCACATGTCCCAAAAATCAGGAGTGCGGGAGTGTATCCAAAAGATCCAAGTATGTCAGGACACATAAAATACATCCCGAAGTTCATAACCACCATGGTGCAACACCACGAGTGAGAATAAAAAGTGCTAATTATTCTGCTACACGACTCTAAAACACGGAGCGCAGCCCAGAGTGACAACTTAACAGACGTAATGGCGACGGAATGCGCGCCAAACGAATTAAAACTAAAGTAATTTCAGTGTTAATACTAAGCGAGCCAAGTACAGAAATGTGATTGTTTTTCCCATTCATGCCAGCTCGGACTCAGAAAGATAGCTTAACAAGCTAACCGGAGCAAGAGGCATTAATAAATAATTTCCCTAAGTATCAACAAATTTATGTTTCTCAGTAATAACCAGTATGTTAATGTACTGTAGTGTTCAGAATTGTATCATGTGATTTTTCAAGGGTTTTGATGTATTGGTTTACGTACACTGTTGCGTAAAGCGGTCACGAGGGTCATTTTGGCGCGCACCCCCGCTAGCTAGTGCGGGTGACCGCCATCATGATTCAGTCTTGTTCCGGGCATGAGGGGGGTTGCCACGCTCACTGCGGCTCCTCGACCTACAATTCTTCTTTTGTGCTGGACATTTAGTTACAACAGTCAGTTTAATTTTCATTTGATCAATTAACATACGTTTCGTACATCGAGGAGTAGTGCCATCCCCCATCCCTGCAAGCTCGTTTGCCCAGGGGTGTAATCTTCTACAAGTAATTAGTTTTCGATTGTCGTGTACGCGAGTGCAAGCCGAGCAGCTTCAGCCGACCACAGGCTTTGTGTGTGGGACCGCTTAGCGTACGGGAGTACAAACATTTGCGTGGACCAGTATCACAATAAATCGCAGTGACGCTTATTCTGCGAGTGTTATTGGCCATGGCCACTTCTTAGTCCTTCGGGAGCTAGTCCCACTAACCAGCCATTCACAGGACCATCTCTGGCGTGGAGGACATAGAGAGGACATCGCCACACGGTGGTAGACCTGCGCCCTCACAGCAACAGCAAGCAGCCGGCATATACAGGTGTTTGGGTTTCGAGACCCACGTGGTACGTAGTACGACACCACACCTCTCTGGTGTCACCAAGAGCACGTCAGAGTGTGTATGTATATTCTTGATTAGTTTGTGCAATGCTATCTGATACTGTTGTTATTATTATATAGTCTTATTAACTAGTATGTGCAATGTGCTTTGACAAGAAGAAGACTCTACTCTAATTGCCAATCTATATGCAAGTTGCTTGTGATGTGACTGACGTGATTCCTTTGCTATTGTTGATGTAATGTAAGCTACCTGTTGTGCAACCCACAAAACTTAATTATTTCTATTGTACAGTTCCTAAAATGAGCTTTCAGCTCTCTGGGACATTTCTGCAATAAATAAATCTAACCTAATGCAAGGTTAGGTTAGCCTACCTAACCCATTTTGACAACTACAGAAACATGTTTTATTTGTCAACTATACCTCTAAAATCAGTAGTTTATCCAGTATATATACTTAATATTTACCTATTTTGTGTTTATTCGATCTAAACGCTTAAAGGAAAACATTCTGGCAACAACTTCTGCACAGTAAACACTACAGTATCGCCTGGTTTTCTTCACAATTTTAAAATTTAATTTAGCAATGTGTTGTAAAATATATTTATGCTTCACCTGCCTTTTCTAATATATTTATTATATGGAAAGAATAATAATTCTGATACACAAAAACTTCGTTTTTCCACAACTCACAACTAACTGCCACAGCCACACAAACTGAACCTGGTAAACTACACTATTGTTGCGTGTCGGCCGGGCAGCCGGCACATTACATCATGCTGGGTGGTCAGCCCTGTGAGTCAACCAGTGATGTCATGGGTTTTCGCAGCTATGTCGCATCTCCCGAGAGATGTCACTGGGTTTCCCCGATGGTGTCCGTGCGAATACGTGACTATCAACAAGTACGACCGAAGTAATGTCTATTTTTAGACTTCCGGTCACCACATTTCATCAGCCATTGACATCATTGAAGGGGCCGTATAAAAGCATCGGAACTGCGCAACATGAGTCAGTCTAGTATTGCAGAGTCCTGTGCGGAGTCGGGAGGTGAGAATCTTGTGGAGTCTTAGTAGTGAATAGTGAAGATGAAGTGAGACCGAGAGTGGTGTGAGGCAGCGCCCTTAAGGGCGGCGTTGTCACCGGGACGACGATGGACGTCGTGAGAAGTGACGGGCCGAGAGAAGATGCTAACAGCAGCGCAGAATTGAGGACCCAGTGCCTTGGGGGGTGGTAACACGACAACGTCGAGGCTGATGTAACATCGACGGAGCTGACGAGGTGTGGCGTCTTGAGGATGCCAACATGGCGGCGGTAGTCGGTGTCGAGTCTGAGTAACATCAGCGCCTTGCAGAAGGGACAGACAACACTAAGGTGCTGTGTGTCGGCACGACTGAGCTGATGAGGTATGGTGTCTCGAGGATGGCAGAACGACGGCAGTGGTCGGTGTCGAGGATGTGTGACACCAGCGAGCTGCAGGAAGGACGAACAACACTTGTGGTGTTGTGTTGGAGTGCTGCAGAGGTGCATCCTCCCTTAGGACTGTTAAGGTTGTACATTGTCATTATTAGAGAGTTACTGTTGTTTGGATATATGACTGAACTTTTATTGTGATTTGAAGTCTTTAATTGACTAATGGTAAATATTCTCGTGCTTTAATTGTCAAAGTTAATTAACATTCTGTGGCACAGCAGTAATTGTATTGTGAGAGTTATAGTTGATTACTGTTTTTGTGCATTTCGTAGCTTTGTGAGCTATTAAATCCAGTACTTAATTTAACTCTTTTATTTTTTATTATGAGAGCTCTATCCCAAAAGAACTCATGGGAATTGCCCAAACGTAAAGTTTGTGTGCTCTCAAACTTGTAACACTATTTTACACAAAACATATAATCACACATCAAACACCTTAGTTCTTAGTAAGTTACTAAATACATCTCAACTGAGCTCAACAATTACCTACGAGTTCATATTCCTCAAAATTAAATATCTTCTTTTGTCGATCAATATGTCCTACGAACTTGTAAACAAACACGAGCACGAGCATTTATATTTCCACTGCTTACGTTCGTAAAAACATCTCGCAGACATACTTTTTAGCTTCAAATAAACTAAAAGATTTTAATTTTAAAACTGCCAATTTATACCGCAAAATAACATTCGCACAATATTTTATGGACAAAAATAAGTAATACTTCCATATACCGCAATGTTAATTTGTCCCCACATGTGGCTGTAGCGCACCTAGCGGCAGAAATTTTCCCTGTGCCAAACTCTTACATAAGAAAACACATTTTCTTTCTAACCTTTAGTAGAATTAACCTTAGTATCACGAACACTTGTGTCTATCCCATGGTCATATATGATCATGGTCTAGCCGCTGATACTGTGCAAGCATTCGGATATCATCGGAAACACTCGGCTGTCTATCTCGATTCAGCGCTTCCTTCCCTCACAAGCACTCGCTCCCACCATCTTTACCGCTCCCTCCCTTTCCTCCCCTCAACATCACGTCAGGACACCACTGAACTGGCGAGTACCCTTTCTAAAGTTGATTCATCTCTAAAACACTTTTGCTAAAGTGTAAACCGGATGAGCTAGTACTGTAATACATGATTAACTAGATTTTCGCAGCAATACGTGTACGCGCAAGTACACTGGCGGTTCTTCAATTTTATCGAGGGAGAGGCGCTGATAGGCTATCTTCTATAATTTCTGCTGCTATTAAAGTGACATTTTTTAAATCTTGGACGAGAGCAAATATAGTAAAATTGTTACACAGTTTTGTTATAAATTGTTCAGAGTATGATAATTTTTTTTCGAGATGAAATATACAATCGTTTTAGTTAATTTCGTAATTGTGGACATTCTTATTAATAAACAAATTAGCCATATATGTATAATATTTTACCAAGAATCTCATCTCATAATTATCAGATCTATTTACTATCCTCATTTAATGAAGAGATTGTTTTAGTGTATCAAATAATATTTGAACTCTTAATAATATGTGCTGTGTTAATTTACCAAGGTTGTTTTCGACATCTTTCCATCTTACTTAAGCCATTTGTCCAAGGTAGATCTTTTAATGTGGATCACCGACACACTACACCACTACTCACATCACTAGACATTCAAATACTGGTGCAGTGTAGCAAGAATAGGTTGCTTTGCTGGTCAGATCTGAGTCACCCTAGACCCTCAACCGCATCCCCACCCCGTTGTCTAGACAGGAGAGTCACTTGCCAGCCGACAAATGGGTGGGGCGCGGTGCCCTTTGTGGTAGTTATTTCTAAGAAAATACGAAAGTAGAGAAGCTTATTTTACATCAGGCTGTTAACGCGTTATTAACTCGATACTGAATAAGCCCGTAGTTTGCAGTGAACTGCTAGTGATATTGTTTAAAAGGTTGACTTCAAAAGTGCCCACTTTACCATAAACGTCGGCAGCAGCATACAGCATACAATATTATGAGTTCCTCTTTGTTCTTCTTTAATAATTAATTGATTTATTGTTTACGTGTGTGTAACAATTTCTCAGTAACAGATAACTTCCAACATATTATTACATGCATTTAAAAAAATCGCAGAAATTTTTAACGGGTCACTTGTTTAGATGTTAAAATGTCTAGGGACGGTCTTACCACCTCTGGGTAACATCTGGGTAAATTTTATCTCCTAGGAAGACGACAAACTGCGTCTTACGAACTCTAGGTAGGCCTAACTAAAGCCCGCCGCATACCGTACAATTTTTCTTACAATATTGTATACTGGGAGTCGTACTTGCTCGGCTACTAGCTTCTCTACTCAAATTCTGGCCCGCTACTAGCTGCCCTGCGAGCTCAGCTACTGGTTTTACCTAATTGCCGACATCCGATTTTTGTTACACGCTGCACTAAAATATTTAAGCAGCAGCCAATCAGATTTCACCAAAACATAAACGCGCGCGAGTATTGAAAAACAAACATGGAAGGGAAAAGGGGGACGAAAGACCAGTTAACTGTGTTAATAAACGCTTATCGAGAAGAGCCTTCGTTGTATGTTGTGAAAAGTGTGAACTATCGCAATAAAAATATCCGCAATGAAGCATTTGATAGAATTTGCAGTGCAGTTAAGCATGTTCGGCCTGATACAACTGTTAAAGAGTGCCAGAGCAAGCTGTATAACCTCCGAACGCAATTTAATGTGGAGAACGCTAAACGGAGAGCTTCTCTGAAAAGTAGTGCTGGAACAGATGATGTAAGTAAAAATACATTTTGATATAGAAACATATATATTTTTTTATATGGGGAATGGGGGTTGTTTGGTGGTTTCGTCAGTGTGCGTTTTGATAGCTGTAATTTTATTCGAATTATTTATCACTGTCTCGTTCACTTGTGTTGCAGGTATACACACCAAGTCTGTGGTACTACTGCCTGTTAGTGTTCCTGGAGGAACATGTTGTTCCAAGAAAAAGTAAGTCGTCGCAAGTAGGATGCACAAAAATGTGGGGCAGCATTTTGCTTCATTGGTTGAAGAAACCTTCATCGATGATGAAAGTGTTCAAGAAAGTGAGGAATTTTTTTCCCCATGGGATTTGACAATGAGGTGGTGATATCATCGCCCGTGTGCTCACCACCAGAAGTCGCTACTTGTGGTAGTTCATCTGGCTCATCATTATCGGGGAAACGTGTATGTTCAACCTTGGCCGACCCAGGCCCCTTATCTAGTGGGCCTAATGTCAGCAATAAACGGAAAAAAACCCTTAGTGATAATCAGTATGTGGGGGCTGTTGAGACCATCGCAAAAGTATTATCTACCCCAGAGCCCCAAAATGTCGAATCAAAACCTATGTGTCCAGTTGATTCATGCATGATGTTTATAGGTTCTCTTCTTAAGGAGTTCAGTTCAGAGCAGTTAAAGTTAGAAGTTGTGCCGTTTGGCACTACTTGTATTTTATTATATAACTATTTTTAATAGTTATGATTTATTTTATGCTCTGGTTTCAGAGTATATGGCAAAGTGCCCGTTATCAGTTATCTTTACTACTTCTAGTTTTTTTTTTTTTGTAATACATTAATTCACATGTGTTAATGGCCAAAATAAATCTTTGTATTAAAGCAACAATATTTTGTATGCTCTGATGTTACTGTCAGTCAATACTTATGCTAATCTTTCTTTATTCATGTAAAGCCTAACTTAAAACTTTAATTTTTATGAATTAATTTTATTCAAAGATGACCTCTTATTTCATTGTATAAATCTTACTCTATAGAGTATTATTGTTACACTCGGCGATTCGACCTATCGAATCATTAAGTGAAGAGAACACGTATTTTTATTTGTGGACTAGTATGTCGTTGAAGATATCTGTGGTCTTCTTCCTTCTTCTCCGAAACAGCAATCATGGTTGACCGTTGAATATTCTTGGTCCAGAG